>PVJI01006064.1:0-90163 GCA_004026765.1 Micronycteris hirsuta | reverse complement strand
TTTTATGGTTATGTTACATTTCTGGTGAAGCCAAAGTTGACAAAAAGTGGGAGACCTTGCAGGCAAGAAGGGGCTGGACAGAGGTGTTCCAAGTCATGAAAGGCAAGGGCCTACATCCAAGAATACTCTATCCAGCAAAGATTTCATTTAGAATGGAAGGGCAGAGAAAGTGCTTTGCAGATAAGGTCAAGTTCAAGAATTCATCACCACCCAGCCTTTATTGTATGAAATGTTGAAGGGAGTTATATGAGGTATGGAGGAATATCAACAGGGGAGTGGTTGGGGGAGAGGGTGGGAATGGGGCACAGAACAAGTAGCATAAATGGTAGGTAGACAACAGACAAGGGGAGGTTAGAACAGTACAGGAAGTACAGGAGCAGAAGGACTTACGTGTATGACCGATGGACAAAACTAAAGGGAGGGGAAAGGGGGGTAAGGGGGAGGGGGGAGTGAAGGGGGGAAATGGGGCAACTGTAACAGCATAATCAATAAAATATAGTTAAAAAAAATGGGCAAGTGCTCCTGCTGTTCCTCCTCTCCCTTCCCCTGAGGCTGGGTGTTCTCTACTGGAGATCGAGTCACACCCTGCCCAGGTCCTGCTGCAGATACACCTTCCCTCAGGGCAGAGGGGGCCTGGGAGCTACTGCAACACAGAGGGCTAAGCCAAGGGCTCCTCTGTCTGTCTCCACTGGTCGTAGGACCAAAGCTGGGACCCACACGGTCCCCAGAAATGCGGTTGAGTCAGTGACATCAATTCAGACAATTCCCCTCCCATGTGCGTTAACTCCTTTGACGTCCACAAGAATGTGGGATCTTCTCAAGACTCAGAAGTTGGACTCAGTGATCTCTGAATTTTAGGCCATTTGAGAAGGAACTTAGTAGAGATGCCCAGCTCATCGTATAAAGTGTAAGGACACTTAAGGAAGATCAATCATTGAAACCTTATGAGACACAAGAAGCTTCTATTGTGGGTGTTGTCTGGTATTGAAAACCACACACAATAGGGGAGCCCCTCAAAGGGGAGCTCCGAAAACTCATAGGAATGAGAGAGAGTGACAGGTCAGATGCCCGACAGCCACAAACCAACTGTTGTCCACTATGTACCTTTTATTTTCCCCTCCTAGCTCCAGTCCAGACCCCTGCCACTTTGTGTCTCTGTTACTGAGTCAGCAACAATATCTTTCTATGGTTTGTATACATGATATAATATATAATAACAACATGTGTATGTTAATTATGTGGTTATATATTTCATAGTATTGTATACACTGCCTTTCACTGTCAGGTGAGACATCATTGACCAAATATTGATTGATTTAAAGAAACAGTCTTAGAGATATTAAGTTCTCCATGACGGGTCTCCGCCAGTGAGAGTGAGAAGCAGGATGAATTACGTGTGGGTGCACTCCTTCACGTTGACACCAGGTACGAGGCTGTAGCAGGGACTCCGTTGGACATCACCCCACCCCTCTTTCTTGGGGCTTGTGATTTCACAGGGACACACAGAGGCTGGGGGACAGGGCCACAGCATTCACTCAACTACACCCTCAGGGTTTACAGTTTTGTGTCCTGTCTGGTCTGAGAACCTTCAAAGGACAAGAGCAATTGCTTTTGTATTGTATCCATTGTGGTTGGATAGAATTCTGTAATGCTTATTCTATAAGGCAGATATTGTCATTGCTCCCTTTTTGCAAATGAGGATATTGAGGCATCTGAAGATTAAGGAACTTACTCAAGGTCATGTAGCCTGTGAAGGGTAGACTTGGATACCAACTCAAAAGTTCTGGCTACGATGAAGGGGGTGTGGTCTTCAAAAGGCTACTTAACGTCTCTGAGACTTAGTCTGTGAGCCTGTATAATGGAAATAACTACAATTTTCAAGATTTTCAAAAGACTTGGCACTATGTATAAAATACCTAGCATGTTCTTAGCTCTTTGTGAAGAGAACAATAATTTTTATTTCCTGTTGAATGCAGAGTTTATGTGAGAAACTAAAAGAACAGATTAATCATGCCCTGACAATATCTGAAGGCGTTATTTTAACTAAAAATTGTAGACCACAGAAATTACTTTAGAAGAAATGAAAACAGCATGGAATGAACTTTGTCCATGGATTAATCATTAATACACAGGCATGTCCTTAGGGCCTACATGTATTATCATGCATGTGGTCAGTATGGCCATTTCCTCTGAGAAGGCTTCCCTGACTGCCAGGTATGAGTTGGGTATCCTCTGTGTGCACACTGAATGCCTTCAAGCCTGCCTCTTTTGGTTTGCATGGTGTTGAATAAGGCGGCTTGTTTGCTTTTTCAGTTTTCCCTGCTAAACCGTAAGGCTCATACAGAGGCAGCCATACCTGTCTTGTTCGTGACTACTAGTCCAGGGCCCATCACAGAGTGGGTACAGAAGAAACAGTGTTGGATAAATGAATGAATGAATGAAGTCAGGTGACTGCTGGGAAAAAAAAAAAAAAGAAGCTAGCAAAGGGGAGTTGGTGGGAACAGCAGCAGGGCAAGAAAGTAAAAGCAATAGAGAAAAGATTGTGAAGAAGGTAGCCACAGAGTGAAAAGAAATTAGGATCCCTTCCTGGGTAGACCCCAGTCTGACGCAGTCCACAGGGCGGTGGCACAGCTGATGGCCGATCTCCGACTGTGGGCCTTGAATGTTTCCACAATGTGCAGAATTCCATGAGGGGACACTGTGCAAAGCCATGAAAACAGCAATGCGGGAGGAGAAGAGGCCAGAATTCACACCGATTTCCAGTACTACATACAAAACGGTACTGAGTCTGAATTGTGTTTGAGTCGTCAGAAGAATTGTGTGACTGCCGTACCTGCAATGAAAGGTGGTGGCTAATGTGATCATAGGGGACTAGTATGATAGATGCCCCAAACACAGAGTAAAGGAGGTGGACTGTTTTCATGGTGCTCACAGCCATCTTCTTAGATACGATGGGGATAGGTTCTGTGGTGGTTTTCCTTCTTTTCCGAGTTTTTAGAAATTACGTCTCCCAACCACTCAGTTTTCTCCTCTATAGTTCTCTTGGCTTCTCTCAATATGTATATTTCTTATTGCTCTCACCCCCAGTTGGCTAAGGACGCCAAGCAAGTTGGGACTGCTCTGTTGGTCACTGAGGAGAGAAACAAAGCCACGGACATTATAATGGGGTTCAAAGTTGTATGTGGTGGTTCTAACATTGCAGCTAGGAAACCTGAGGGCCAAAGAGGTCAAGAAATTCTGGTCAGAACCGAGAGAAACCTATGTAAACCTGGGTCTTTTTGGCCCCAAGGTGCATATTTTAATCTCGATACATTCTCCTTGTTGAACGCATATTATTTCATCTTTCCCGATAACAACTCTGAAAGGGAGATAGGAGGCTGAGTACAGACTGCAGGGCCCCTTTATTAATCTTCTAACAGGGCTGCCCTAACAAAAGAACACAGACAGGGTGGCTTCAACTGAAGACATTTTTTTCCTGCAGTTCCGGAGACAAGAACTCCGAGATCAAGGTGTTGGCAGGTGAGGTCTCTCCTGAGGCCTCTTGCCTCAGCTTGCAGACAGCTGCCTTCTCGCTGTGTCCTCAGGTGGCCTTTGTCCTGGCACACAGTACTGGTGTGTCTTCTTCTCATAAGGACACGGGTCCTATTGGATTAGGGCTCTACCCGTATGACCTCACTTAACCTTAACCATCTCTCTAAAAGCCCTACCTCTACATAGAATCACATTGGAGTTGAAGGCTTCAAACATGTAGATTTGGGGGAACACTAGTCAGTTATGCCTGTGATAGGTACTAGATTCAGGTCCTGTGTGTCTTCAAAGCATCCTTATTGACTAGGAGTCACAGGGGAGACAGAGTGGGAGCGAATGTCTAGCTGTCTGAATCGGCCAGGAGGGAGCTGGTGCAGGAGGGGGCCCTGGCCCTGGGGATAGGCTTCAGCCTCTGCAGACACTTCGAACCTGGGCTGTGTTCCATTATAGCACATGCCAGTGGTGCTCTTGACTCTCATGGCTTGTCTTTGTGTCAGGATGTGTGTGACCTCCTATCTTCTCCATGCCCAATGGCCTGTGG
This sequence comes from Micronycteris hirsuta, assembly GCA_004026765.1. Taxonomy (NCBI): domain Eukaryota; kingdom Metazoa; phylum Chordata; class Mammalia; order Chiroptera; family Phyllostomidae; genus Micronycteris; species Micronycteris hirsuta. The sequence continues at coordinate 86,094 of PVJI01006064.1, read as the reverse complement.
GTTGAACTTCCAGACAGGAGGGCTGGTGCCGGGGGCAATAATGACAGTTTGGGAGCCTGGAAGGTGGACTTCGGCAGGGCAGAAATGTCAGTTCATAAAAAGGATGAACTGACATTGGAGGGAAGACACAGTCTATGAGATTAGCAGAAAAATGATAATATTTTTAATTATAAAAAGTAATAAATGCTTGTTGAAGATAAGTTAAATCATACAGATATTTAATACCTAATCATCCTACCATACTGATGGAAACTCTTAATATTTGATGTTCCTTCTAGTACTTTCTTCCTTTTTGACTAAGTGAGCCCTCATACTCCAATATGAGTACTTGTATATTTCCTTTTTATGACTACATCCTGCATCATTAAGCATATTTCTAAAAATATTTTGAAATATTATTAATGATAACATCATATTCAATTTTATGAAAGTACATTAATGCATTAGATCACTTAAATGATTCAAAAGTTTCTAATTTATCTCTGTTAAATATGTTGTGATAAATATTGTTGTACATATATCTTTGTTTGCTAGATTCCTGAAAGAGCAACAGTTCATCAAAGACAGTCAACTTTTAAAGAATAACTGATACACATTTTTGCATTGTTTCCTAGGAAAGTTCATCAGCAATGAATGTTATATTCTTACATTTTTTATCATTTTACCAGTGGAAATTTATTTTTATTTGCATGTTTAACTAGAAGTTGCACCGAATACTCTTCTGCATGATTATTAGCCATTTATATTTTACCTTAATTTATCTGATCAAAGTCTTGCTGAGTGAAAACTTGATGAAAGGAGGAATAATTTGAAAACTTTGTCCAGAGCCACATTTCATATCCTGGTGTTCCTGTTTTTCATATCACAATCATCTGAACTATTTAAAATTCTTTACTTCCGACACTATCAAAACTTCCTTGATAACTTGGCTTATGGTCCCCTCCTCAATGTTCAAAGGGCCAACATCTTTTCTTTTACTCCGACTTCATTTACTTGTAGCTTCCTCTTCTGTGTTTTGCATAGAGCCCACGTCATTCTGTTACGTGTTGAAAGTGGTTCTTGCTGCCGTAGTGGATCTGGGTGAAGGTAAATGCAAGTCGATTCAGAAGCCATTGGGCATCTCGGTGGTGTGAAGTTTTTTCTTCTTTCTTTTCAATATGGAACATTAAAAGTCAAAGGCATTGCTGCACCTTGAGTTAGTGCAACATATATTTAAAAATGCATACAGTTCAGATTTTCTGCCTCGCGCAGGCCATAAGCTAGTAGCATGGTGGGTCAGCCCTGACACTGAAAAATGAATCCAGTTAGAGAACCTCCCGAAGGCTGTTGATGTTCACTATAATAAATAGCACACACTTTAAGTCAAACTTTTTCATTCTGTATTCAAAGGTAATGGATTTTTCGTAACCATAGTAACCTTGGTGTATTTCTGGATAAATACATGAGGTATATACATTCCAGTTTTATTTTTGAATATAAACTACCACATTATGTATTACTAATAATATGAAAAATAGGATGTAGGTTAGTATAATGACAGCTTAAACTAGTATGCATTTTTCTTCTGCAAAAAATAAATATTTATCAAAAGTATAGGTTCAATTAATTTTTCCCCAGTTTTGTGGTATTCTGGTGGTGCCATTTATCTTTTTTTGCAAGATCTCCATTAATCTCTTATTTCTGTCCCATAACAGATTTTTAAGAATTTTGAAGTGAAAACAATTGCCTTAAAGCTTATGATTAAAAACATTATCGAAAGATTGAAGGACCTATATTGATATCACTAGCAGAGCTATGGTGGGCCACTTAAGATATGTGTATACAGGATGTTAATAAATAGGTAGAAAAAAATAACCTTTTGTCTGTTCAAGATACTGGGATTGCTTCAAAGTTCAGGCTAGATAGCATTCTGATTGATGATGACTATCCAAACTGTAGCCAACCAGATCATTCTCATTTAAATGAGCACCCTAGCAGAAACAAGCAATCTTTAAGAAGTTTGTTGGATGTTTCAGAGAAGCTTACAACGTTTTTAGAAACAAGGATAGCAAGATAGGGGTCATTGTGGAAGTATTCTGTGAACCGGACAAGGAGGTTGTTATGAGTTGCATGAACTGGTAAAGTTCCAGTTAGTGCAGTGATCCCTGTGACCGTCCCCCCCCCCCAAATAAATTGGTTTTGGTTAGCCCAACCTAAGACATTACTACTTGCAACTACTAGAACCCCAAAGTGGGGGAGAAGGTCAATAGGGACTCTAGTTAAAACACACACACAAACCTGACACCAAACCATAACACAGGTGTATTTTTCAAGTGCGTCATTGAACCCACAGCAGTGTTAACAATTGAATTAGAGTGCCGGGCCTGGTTTCAGCACCATGGAGAGCATCTTCTCATGGAGGTTCTTTCAGCACCTGCGCTTTTGTTTCTAAGACTGAGGCATTAAGACAAAGACGGTAGTAGTGTGAGAAGTGCTTGTGTGCATGCATGTGTGTGTGTGTGTGTGTAAGAAAGACAGAGACTGAGAGAAGGGAAGGAGAGAAGAAAAGCAGGTAAGTTTCTCTTAAAGTCAGATAGGCAATAAGTATATCTTTAAACAACCAAAAGTGCTAAAACCTGTTTTTGTCTGATTTGCCAAGGTCAAACAGAATCACCTATAAACAGTGAAATAGAAATGTTCATCTTGAGCCTTCAGAACACTTAAGTCTTATGATGAGAACTTTATTGTAGAAGAAGCTGTATTGCCAATGGCACAATAAAACAACATTTAAATGTTAGGAACTTCTAACCAAGCATTATGAGGAAGCTTATCGACGTTCTGGAAATTTGAGCTAAATTATATTCATTCTTATATTATATTCATTCATACTGGTAGGTTCCAAAAGATCCTTCCTTAGCAAAATAAAGCCTCACTTTAACCTTGATAGTTCCTTTAATTTTGGATGTTTGAGTACCGCCACGCAGTGCATCTAAATTACTCCTCTTACATGAAGTAATGTTCCTGCAGGGAATACTGTTGGCATGCTTGCGCTCCATTCTGTAAGGCCGAGTATTAATAAGGCAGAATATGTGAGGGTTTTCAGGGAAGGCAGTGATTTCATCTATGAGTCACTGTGCTTCTCTATTACAAACTAAGTCATACTGTGCCCTTTTATGTCATAGAGATGTAGCATTAAATTATACAAAGTCTAAGGAACCTTGAGGAGACAAGGGGAACAGCCTAAACTATGAAACGAAGCTAGAGCTTTCAAAGCCAAGTTACCAAGTTAGCAAATTTGTAACCAGACTTGGGAAGAGTTGGTCAGGTTTAGCTGCATGCCAGATCCTTGGGTTGATAAACAGTGTGGCTGCATTATTCTAAAGAATCATGTTCACTTAGTAGCAAAGAGTTAAGTGAAATGAAATACTTTGTATGGTAGACATAAATATCAGTTGTGCTTAACTTTAAACAATATAACCAAGTGTCATTCCTACTCTTAAGATGCTTCTGCTGTGCATCAGGGTGTGGAGAAATTAAATATGTGTAACTTATATGTTAAGATCTGTACCCAGACATTACCTCTGTTAACCTAATTGATGAATATCACTCTTACATGGTAGGAAAGGACACTGCATTTGAAGGGATGTCAGAGGGAGAAAGGAAATAACGTCCCTTTTAGAAATGTGGTGAAGTTAAATCCTGAAAAAAAGGTGTAATATACCCTTTTATGGGGAGCTTTGCAAATAGAGGCTTCTGGCTATTTTGAACATTTTGAGAGCAGCCATGGTTTTTCTTTTATTTTTTAAAACTTCTTAGTTGAGTTATAAATTCATTCTGAAAAGCAAATGTATTTTAAAGAGGCAGCTTGGTGACTTGCAAACTGAACACATTTATGGAACCAGCACCCAAATCAAGAAACAGAACTGTATCAGCATCCCAGGGGCCCCTTGTTTTGTCTCTCAAGTCTTGTTTCCTGGCTTGGGTGACTGCTTTCCTGATTATTAACAGCATAGATTAATTTCGCCATGTTTATACTGAATGTGCATAGAATCAAATAGTTTGTTCTCTTTTCTCGCTGGCTTCTTCTGCAGGGTGTAGGCAGGAGAGTGAGTTAGGGAAATGCCTCTGTGTCCTGAGCCCCCTGACTTCCAGAAAGTTGCTCTCATACTGTCAGGTCAGTGTCCCCACATCCCAGAAAGTCACTGGAATATTTGTAAAGTGCAACATATCCCTCTTTCTTTAGGTCCAAAAGTCTTCAGTCCAAAAATTAATTACAGAAAGGCTTTGTCTATGAAATGACAACTTAATGCATAACATCACTGGCCTGTGTACACCAGCAAGAAAAAATAAAAGTCTAAATGTCCAATAATGGGATATTGTGTGTGCAGCCATATAGATGATGAGGCTGTAGTATATGTAATAATGTGGAAAGATGTTAAAACAAGTCTTTTAACAGACCATATGTAATACATGAGTCTATTTTAGAGAAATGTGTGTATATATCTCTGTGTGCATATACTTGAATGTGCTTATATACGTACATGACACACTAGTGTTAACAGTGATTGTCCCCCAGTATTGGCATTTTAGTGTTTCATTTTTTTCCTGTGAGGAGGTCTTTTTATCTTTTAAATTCTCTATACTTTGGATATTAGTAAGCAGAATTTTTTCAGTATTTTCCCAATTTTAATATAGATGGTAAACTTGATATAAAGAATGACTATTTTGGGAATCTGATGATGGCATTTAAGCTATGAACACTTTTAGTCTCCCCTGGTTGTTACCTTGATCTTGAATTAGGCTGCCCACCTCCCTATTTTCCTTCTAGTCAGGCTCGTCTGCAGTGTTCTCCGCACCTGCAGCACCGTGCCCTGCCACCAAAACACTACACATACCTGATGATATGCCTCGATTTCCACATCTTCCTTTGATTTCACAGACTCTCTTATGTTACGTCCTACGAATTTATCCCTTGAATGTATCCTATCTTGCAATATTAACTTATTTCAAGGGGATAAATCTTGATTGAACTCGGGAAGGTAAGTGCATGGAGTACAGTGACCATGTACTTTACTTTTATTATCTTTGTAGTATGTGATGTAGGAATAAGGGCCCAACTGGCCTCTCACATGCTCTTACTGGAATGAGTTGGAGGGAATTGAATTAACTTGAGAGAACACTGAGAATTAGTAAATTAATATTTTACAGTCAATGACAACAAATACCAATGCATAATTCAGAAGTAATTAATATGCTAAATGTGGTAAACAGTTTTAATGAGGTAGGATGTTCCTGTAGCTTCTTAGAATTTTTCATTTCATTATCCAATAGGGAGCTATATATATATATTTGTTAAATTACTTGCATTAGTTTGCTTGGGCTGCCATAACGAAGTATCACAAACTGGGGAGATTAAACTAGAGAAAGCTGTCTCCTGTTCTGGAGGCCAGGGGTCCCCCCTCAGTGTGTTGGGGAGCTGGGCTCTGAGGAAGGGACTATCTCATGCCTCTTTCCTCACTTCTGCTCACAACCTTTGGTGTTCGGTGACTTGTGGACACATCAGCCCATCAGTCTCTGCCTTCCTCTTCATGTGACTTTCTCCTTGTGAGCTGCATGCATCCAAACTTGACTTTTTTATAAGGACACATGTCATATTGGGTCAGGGCCCACTCTAAAGACATCATCTTAATGAATTACAATGGTGAGACCCTACTTTCCAATAAGGTCACTTTCTGAGGTATAGGGAGCTGGGATTTCAATATATGCATTTTGGGAAGACACAATTCAACCTATAACTCTGTATATTTGATGCTGTGATTAATAACATTCTAAAACTTCCCTCAAACACCTAAAACTGTTAGAGAAGATAAGGCATTTTTTATATTAAACCTTTTTCAAAGCCATTGTTTGCAAATATCTTCTCCCATTTGGGTGGTTGCCTATTTGCTTTGTTTTCTGTTTCTCTTGCTGAGCAGAAGCATTTCAGCTTGATACAGTCTCATTCTTGTATGTTTGCCTTTACTTCCTTTGTCTTTGGGGTCATATTCATAAAATCCTCTCTAAGAGCAAGGTTCATAAGCTTAGTGCCTGTGTTATCTTCTATGTAATTTATTGTTTCATGCCTTGTATCTAGGTCTTTGTTTCACTTTGAGTTATTTTTTGTATATGGGCACCAGCAGCGGTCTGCGGCTCCCTCCATCCCAGCAAAGCAGATCCCCTCTTGCATCAGGTCCCCTCCATGCTCTGAGTCTCTCTGACTTCTTCCACTGCCAACTTCAGAATCTGATGTAAAGGGCTCGTGATTAGATTGGGCTCACGTCAGCATCACTTCTTTTTTCATATGAGGTCAAACAGTCCTGGGAGTGTTATCTGGTCGTGGTCATAGGGTCCGCCCACCCCCAAAGGGGGCAGGGGGATTTGTACAAGGGTCAGAGTCATTGGGAGCCATTTTCAGAAGGCTTCCTGCAACAGGTTCAGGGGGCAGAATCACCCAGGTATGACTTGGCTAAGCCTTGCTTTCCTGGCAAAATGGAAATAACAGTATCATTTCCACGGAGTCTACTTCAAAGACTCCATATGGGAATTAAGTACGATAATGCATGTAAAATGGTTAGCATAGTGCTCACAACTTTTTCATTAAAATAGCAAATAATCAACACACACATGCTTTTAATTGTAGAAATAATACAATTATTGTTGAATAGTAAGGGGGTTCCTCAAAAAATTAAGACTTAGAGCTATCGTGTGAAATGGCACCTCCTTGTCTGGGTACCTACCTGAAAAATGTGAAATGTCTATTTGGTATATCATCATAAAAGTTCCTAATTCAAAAAAAAAAAGCCCCCTTCAGGCATATCTCTGAATTAAGTATTTAATTTAATTTGAGAATATTTGTTGGGCAGCTACTACGTACTTGTCACTATATCAGAGTTTCGGAGTTACGTATACGATTCAGATGGTGCCATTTGCCCTCAAATCTTTTCCACTTCGATTGCTTAGAAAGAAACAGATCCAGCTAAATGTAATGCTGTCTGGTCAGTGGTAATTTATGGAACAGGTGTGAGAGCAGAGAAGAGGTAACTAGCCTGGAAGAGAAAGTGTCACCGAGGGAGTGAACGTACAGGCGTTCGTTTCAGACGCTAAAGCAGGCACCCCGAGACCCAGGGTGGAATGGCCAAGGCACTTCGCTGTGAATGTGCTTCCTGGGAGAATTCAGTGGCCACAGTTCCACGTGACTCAGCAAACTGGGTAAGTGGTCCAGAGCAGTGAGAGGCAAGTGGGGGGCAAGTTATCAAGGGGGCTACAGGTGTGATCAGGTGTTTGCACATTGTTCTGAGGCAAAGGAGAACCATTGAAAGGTTTTTAGAATTGAGGTGGCTTGAGCTAAGTGGTGCATTCGAAAATAAACGATGGAAATGTGGCTACTTTGAAACAGTCATGGGTGCACCTGCTCAGCTGTCACCGCCATTCCTTGGGTGAAAGGACAGGTAGGCTAGACCTGTAAATGCAAGAAGCTAATTGGACTTAACAGTACAGATGGCAAAAGGATGGGAGGGAAGAGCATTCGGTTTATTGTTAACAGCTCATTGTATTGCATTTCTGTGCATCAGTCAGTGTAAAATAAAATCTACTTATTTTAAATCCTTTTAAATGGTGTTCAAATATTTCCTGATGACACAGGCTGCTAAAGTATTTACCCTTGGTGCAGATTTCCATTAACCTTGTATGGATACTAAGCCTAAAACTGCATTTTTTGGAGGGGCCTCCCTTATGGAGTAGTCTGGTGACCTTATTATAAACCCACATCTGGATATGCTTTGTCTTTCTATCCGATTTAGAAAATTCAGCAAACTATAGGAGAATGCCTCTATTAACAGAAATTACATTCTCAGATTATTAGGTTGTCCTTTCTCTAAAAATAAAGGCAGAGAGGGATTAAAACCTCTAATGCTGTAAACGATATAGTGAATTACTCAGTATGCGCACACCAGGGATAGTCAGTGAATTTAGTCGTATTGAACAGGTAAGAAGAAAAGAGAGGCAGAGATTAAATTCAAAGTACGCTTTCTGCATAGCTAAGTTTTGTCAATGTTTTTTTATTGTTTTTAGTGAGTCTGCATAAATCTTTCCATTGCCTAAATGGTAAAAATTTATATTTTTATAAATTATTTCCAAAATAGTATTTCTGTGTCATAGATTAAAAATAAATAAATAAAATTAAAAAGAAGTGATGTTCAGGAAAGCTCAGGTTATTTCTTTTAGTAAAGATTTGGCTCAATAATGAAACTGGAACAAAAATTTATTTTCTCCATTCATCCAAGTACTGGATAGCTATCTTAACTTGTAAGTGCCTTTTATAATATATTTGTTTTTTTCTGTGGAAAAAGTTTGAAAGGTTCAGAAGCAGTGGTTATTATTCATTTTTCATTTTACAAAGTAAATATAGTCATTGATCATGAGTGTTTCAGTTGCAAGTGTAAAAATCCAACTATTTTATCTTTAAATTTTTTTTAAAAATGGTATCCATTCTGTTTTAACTTGTGGGCTTTCTCCATGGACTGCAGAATACAGTGAGCACCAGCTCTGAATTCATTCCCTTGTGGCTGGGAAATGTCCCAATTCCAGATGAGAAGATACTGAGGAAGGAAACTAGTTGGTCCATCTTCGGCCATATACACAACTTTGGGGTCAAAGAGGCAGGATCTGGGTTCTGGAAGAAGAAGGAGTAGAAAGAAAACTATATCCCTGGAGGGAGTTACTATGAGCTGGAGTGCTAACCCAGTGTAGCTCATTTGTTAGATTTATAAATATTAGAACCTTACTTCCAATAAAGCCTCAGCCTTACATGTGTGTTTTTATGAGCACAGTTTATGAATCTATTTCCTTGGAAATCATCCAACTCTGCTGTCTACCTGAGTCCTTCCTTTTGAGAATGTTCATGCAATGTTATCTGTTTTCTAAAAATTGAATCTCTATTTTGTTGATTTATTTTCTCCCATTTTTGAAACACTTGAATCTGTCAGGGTAGGGCTTCCTCTCCAGAGTAAGAAACAACGTTTTAGAATATTCCTCCACTGTTTTTGTATTGACAGAAGGCCATTCTTTTCCTGATTTTTATCATCTTCATCAGTACATAATTTCATAGCCTTCCTAATACTATTAGTGATGCATTATACCCATGGTATCAGCTTTGTAGCTAAAGTTTAAATAACTGAAATGGCCTATCTCTATACATTTGTTTTTATTCAACATACATATTCAAAAATGTCACCTGCTATACTTTTTAGGCACAGGTTTCTGAAGATAGAGTGATAAACCTCATGGGCCATTAAGTCCTAAGTTATAAATTGACAGCTGGTTTAAATCTAGTAGTTGTATAACATTAATAAAAGCAACCAAAAAACAATCATAAATAGACCTTCTGAAACATTTGTAGATTTTTACATTTTATCATGCTCAAGATTGTTCCCAAGTCACTGATTTTTGGCCATATATAAACATATATAATATGATATAAATAATACAATATATTTTAATATAGATGAAAATGTCTCACAAACATCCAGAGAAGACTAGTTAGACATCTTATGGCTAATAATTAATACTGCACTGGAATAATATGTGGACACTGGAATAGTACATGGTGATTTACTAGAGCAAGCAGGTCTTCCCCAATAGGGTGGCAACCTCACATATATTGTAAAGTAATCATGCAAAAAAGTATTTCTATACTCTGGTGACATTTGGGTATTTGGTTATATATTTAGACTATTTCTGGAGGTGCACATAAATGTGTGATAATGGCTAACCTCCTGGAAGGGAGCAAGATAATTGGAAACCCAGGGTAAAGAGAGATTTAATTTTCATGTAAGCTCTTTAGAATCTTTTAGATTTTTGCACCGTTTGTACATATTAATGTATTATACATTCAAAATCAAGAACAATATAATTGTAAAAATAAAATTATTATAAAATGGTAAATTGTAAACTAAAGAAGCTTAGAAAAAAGTACATAAAAGTCACCCAATTTTCACCCTCCAGAGACAATCACTAATTATATTTTGGCTTATGCACTTCCTCCCTTCTGATCTTTTGTGGAGTTGTCAACGCACAGACATACACATACAATTTGGGTCAGTCTATTTTATAACCTTTACCACTTTATAATAGGGACGGCACTACCAACTCACTAAATTACTTTCTAAATCATGCTTTAAGTGGCTGCATGATATCTAAAAATATTTCACAATATATTTAAGTAAATCATAATATTTGGGTTATTTGTAATTTTTCTCTATTATAAGGTACACTACAATTTCAACATCCTTTTATATAACATTTGCATGAATACATTTGTAATTCTTTAAAATTCCCCAAATATTTTTGTGCTATTTGCAGTGATATAGTCTTCCTGTTTTTTAAAATATTTTTAATGTATATTAAAGATGCTTACCATTTTCATGGAACATGTATTACCTATTTTTGTCATTTGTATTTTTTTTTACTTTATGGTGGTTTTCAAATTAAGTCATTTTGCTTAAACTTTTAGTCAAATCTACAATACTTTCCTTCATTTCTTTCTTAGAAAATCTTAGATTTTTCTCACCTCCAAGAACATAAATGTTTTGATTTTCTTTATAGCTTATTCTTTCAAAAATATTTTCACATGTATTGGCTCCTATGAGCCTTTAAATTACACAGTGGCATAAAACAGTTAGACAATTTTATTCTCATTTGGTAGATTAAAAAAACGAGATTCAGAAAATTTAATTGATTTGCCTGTATTCATGAGGTCAGTTAACGCTGTCTCTAAGACTGGAATTTTGGTGCTCTAATACTTTTCTGACTCCCAAATCACAAATCTCAACTAGATAAGTTTAAAGAATTATGGGAAATTCCATGACATTATAGTATTCAGTGGTGTCAAAATATTAATACAACGTTTATATCTTCACCGCCTCATCAATGTATTGTTAAAGACAATATGTCATTTAAAGTGTCTCGTTCAATGCTAGCTTTAATTTTTTAGGTTTAGAGCAAGCCTGCCGATTTTTCATGGGAACCAACCTTGTGCACTCATCCACTGAGGAGATGAAGCAGGAAGGGATAGTTCCGCAGAGGGTGGTGATAAGAAAGAGGGGCCATTTCTCCAAAGTCAGTACTGAACAGTGACCCCTGTAAACTGGGACTTTATGACTTCCTGCTGCATGACCTTCTATCTCCCTCATTTCAATTAACCATGGACATGAAGGGATAATGTCTCCTTTTAATCCACTCACACAAGTGTTAGTTTGCTAGAGCTGCCATGAAAAAGAAAATATCAGCCCGGGTGGCTTAAATAACAGGAATTTATTTTCTCACAGTCTCGGAGGCTAGAAGTTCAAGATCAAGGTGTCAGCAAGTTTGGTTTCTCCTGAGGCTTCTCCCCGTGGCTTGCAGATGGCCGCCTTCTGGCTACGTCCTCACATGTCTTCCTCCTCTGATGCACATCCCTGGTGTCTGTCTGTGTGTGTCCAACTCTCCTGTTCTTTGAAGGACAAATTGGCTTAGGACCCACAGTAAAGTCCCCATTTTTTTGAAGACGTTCATCACCTCTCCAACAACCCTATCTGCAAATGCAGTCACATTTTGAGATACTGGGGTTTGACATATGGATTTCATAGGGATATGTTTCAGCCTTGGCAGTAGGTATTCTTTGCAATGATTATATATAACTGTGTACCAAGGTAGTAAAGATTAAACATTTATTTGTTTGTTCTTTTGGGGCAATAAAGCTTAAAGAATATTAGAACAAAATATTTTCAAGAATGCTGATTTGCAGTCCTTTCATTCATTAACTTACCCGCACCCCCATTATTCATATACGTTTATTGTGTATTCTGAGGCTGGGGCGATGTATTGGCATCTGAGGACTAACCTTCTGCTGTGGGACATGTGTGGCCTTCCGTTTTCCTCTCTGTGTTCCCATCGCTCCTATTACTGAGCATCCTCTACTAGAATGCTTGGTCGGCTTGGTTGTCTTCTCCCCTAGACTGTGAGTACCTTGAGGGTAGGCACTGTATCTTTTATATCCTTTTTTAAATTGTTCTGTTGTTCTACAGTTGTCCCAATTTTCTCTCATTGCTCTCCCCTGCTCTGCCCACACCCCACCCCTACAGTCAGTCCCTACCCTGTTGTCCATGTCCAGGGGTCATCGATACCTGCTCTTTGACTAGACCCTTTCCCATCTTTCCTCCATTGTCCCCTCCTCTTGTCCTCTGGTCACTGTCAGTCTGTTCCTTGTTTCCATGCCTCTGGTTTTATTTTGCTCATTTGTTTGTTTTGTTCATTAGGTTCCTCTTACTCTACCCTGAAGACATGGAAAGGCATATGCACATAGTAGGAAAACAATAAAGATTGTTTTCTAAGGGAAGGACTGAAGGAATCATTTTTTTCATTCATGAGAAAACTAAACATTATGTGGAGAACATGCCAGAATACCAACTGGTGTTCAGAAGGAAGGTCAGGACAGAGTACTTTGTCTGGGGCTGACAGCCAGATCCAAGTTGATTGGTGACAGAGAAGTGACATGTGCCCCAGCGCTTGACATCCGTTGGGTGAATATTGCTTCCTACTTGTCTATATTGCACAACTACAAAGACTATTGCAAGACTTATAAGCACTTAATTTGTGCAAAGCCCGTGAGAGGTGCCATCCCATGCCTACAACTGTGACTTGTTATATTCAAGTTTGCAAAAATCAATCAATTGTTTTTAACATTTACAGAAATGATAAAATTAAATTCTCTGTAGTCACCAGCAAAATACTGGTATGCATTTAAACATAAAATAGTTGCTTTACCATGAGTGAGAAACTTCAGATGAGTGTCAGTGACCGACTTAGGATGTAGACAAGGCCTTCCTGCTTATTGATTAAAAATCACATTCCCATGTTTACTCATTCCCAGTTGCATACAAACCTAGAATTGTAGAAAAAGAATTTGTGTCAGAAATTAAAGAAAAAAATTCCAGTGGAGGTTAGGGAAGTAGGTTTCCTATATCCCAACTTTTAAAGGCTATTTTGCAAAGACGATACCCTTGTAGTGCCCTCTCTCCATTTTTTCTACCCTATGGTGGAAATATATATCAGTCCAGCAACTCCCAGGGAAATATTACCAAATTTGCAAATATTTGAATATCTATTTCATGTGGGAAGATTAGAAAGCCACTTTCTGCCACTTGTGTAGCTCTATTATGCAAAAATCAAGATGATATAGGCCATAAATTCTATTAGGTTAGAACTCTGGGTGTCAAAAAGACTATATAGATAATATTAAAAGATTTCCCTCTCACTGAATCACTACTATAAAGATATACTTGGTTTTGAAAATATAAATCAAATGAATGTTTTCCATAAAGCTACATACCTGTAATGTAAACTGAACTTCCACAAACTTCTGAGTGGACATTCCTCAAATTCAGCATCTATAGAAATCCTGAAAATGTGAGCATTTTGGGAGCTCATAGTAAAATATTAGCGCTAATACATGATCTCCAATTTTGCATCTGTAAGTAGTTTGGTGCTAACATCCTCCTTGTAATTTGTTGTTAATCAGTGAAATTTGAGCTCCTCCATAAATTAGTTCTTTTTATCCGTAGTAGTCCAGTCCCCATCATAGGAGATACGCTGTAATTTGTAATTTTGCACAAATATTCTTCTCAAATCACTTACCATTTTATATCATAAGCGATGCAAGTTGAAGTGGCGTGGAGTCATGCTTATGTACCGAATATCGACACCACGTGAAGTGCAGCGCCTCTCACGCTTGGAAGGCGTAGCCCAGAGCAGGTGCCACTCAAAAGGCCTCTCGGAAACCACCTGGTCCGCTTCTTGCGATCTGCTATGTAGCAGCGTATGAAATACGTAGCACATGCCCAGCAAATATTTGTGCAGTGAATAAATAAATAAAAGGCAAAAAACTTTTTCTGAATGTGTATATTAAGTGAAGTAAATATGCTTTTTTAAATAAGAATTCAACTACATGTTTTGGATTTAACTGAAAGAAAATGCCCTGCGCTTTAGATAATTACATGATAAAGTATGTTTTAAAAGTATATGAGCATGACTCACTGTGGTTTTTTTTAAGATTTTATTTATTTATTTTTAGAGAGAGGGGAAGGGAGGGAGACAGAGAGGGAGAGAAACAGCAATGTGTGGTTGCCTCTCACATGGCCCTCACCCCAGGCATGTGCCCTGACTGGGAATCGAACTGGGATGTCTGGTTCCCAGCCCGCGCTCAATCCACTGAGCTACCCCAGCCAGGGTGATTCACTGTGTTTATGAGCATTCATTAGTGAGGCGACATCTAAACAAAAGAATCAGCCTCTGCTGTGTTTTGACGATGGTTTAAAATCGTTGTCTCTTACCTGTGTACTGTGTGGTTCTTTATAAAACGTTTTCATGGCGGCCTTGTTTGTTCTTCGTAGCAGTTATCCATAGAGAGGTCACAGATAACACACTCTTCTTTTAACAAAGGATGAAACCGAAGCCTGAAACTTCAGTGATTCACTTACATTAACCAAAATCAAGACTGAACTAGAACCCAAGTCTTTGAGGATCCTTTCTCTCCTCCCTGGCTGTCCCTCCCCTCCCTCCCCCCCTCCCCTCCCTCCTCCCCTCTCCTCCCTCCTCCTCCCTTCCCCCCACCAAGTCAATGACTGTATGTTAATCTATTTTGTTTTGGTTTTTGTTTGTTTCTTTGAAACAGTTTTAAGAGGACTAGGGAAGAATGATATATTTTTTAAAAAATCTACCTCTCCTGTCTCTTCTCACCTGTAACTGTACCGATTTTCACTTTCCTCTCCTGAATCTGTGCATCAAAGACATTGTCCATCTAAAAACACAGAATCCAAAAACCCAGGCCTCTACGCAGTGAGCTCCCATTGACTGTACTTCAAAGGTGATATAGATTAATGGATGATGGACAGATGGACAGATGGGTGGATAGAAACTGATGGGTGTCATCCCAAGTGACATAGGTGGATGGGCATAGGTGGATGGGCATAGGTGGATGGGCATAAATATGTTTGGGCATAGGTGGATGGGCATAGGTGGATGGGCATAGGTGGATGGGCATAAATAGGTTTATCTCACATTTTCCCAGATCTCATTACAAATACAAACATGTCTCTTTAGTGCTAATACTCAGACTTCATGTGGTCCTTGCCCTCAACGGCTGCTGAATGATCTCTGCCTGCCGCAATCCTCATGCATTTCTGGGAGCCACATAGGTTTTCTCACATGCGCTTAGAGTCGGTCCATTTCAGTATGCCATCTGTTCCTTGTCAGGCCCCCAAATGATTCCTCTTTTACTTTGAAATACCACTTCTAGGAGTTTGTGTTAAAGAAATAATAATGTACATAATAATACAGTAAATCTATATCAGGTACTATCATAGGGATAAAATTATGCAGCAGAAGCACAAAAGAGGGATTCATTCAAACTGGAGAAGTCTGAGAAGGCTTCCTGTAGGAGGTGGCATTTGATTGTGTCTAGGGCCATGTGCAAAGGTTTGCCAAAGGAGAAACATGTCTATCTTGCCACCCAAAAGAGAGAGATTGGGTTTCAAAGGCAGGTACTCATTACTTCTCTCATATCATACAGTGTCCAGTATGGACTAGGTTGAAATAAGCATTAAATTAATATTTAAGGATGGATGATGGGCCTGCATGAAAAACCACTCTCAGGTCACAGTCTATAAGCTGACAGTGGGCGGGTGTGATCTGGGAAGAGTCCGCTTTGTGAAGTAAGCGTAGTCTGCCCATGGGCAGCTGCAGCCAGCGTCCTCCGGTGCTGCATGCTGAGCAAACTCGGAGGGTGGGGGGCATTGATTTGGGCCCAACACAGCTGACCTCTGTGGCTGAACCTCGTTCGCTGTGCATGGCTAATGACAGGGAACAGTTCTTCTGAGACTTAAATGAGAAAGAACAAAGTGTACTTAATAGCACTAGTAAAATAGTAGGTAGTCAGTGTTAAAGCTATTATTTTTATGGAACTAACATTTTACCTTTACCATAGTATTTTGTGGAACATTCATTAATAACTTTATTCTTTCCCTGCCACAGGTAGACACTTATTCTCATTATGTCTCATTAACTTCTGTTGATTAACAATATGTCACATACATTGAGTATTATTTTGCAATATAGTAACAGACTCCTAAGATTATTAAAGAATAAGATAGTAACAACTGTGTACCTAAATTTAGGGTGAAGGGAAACCTTTAGTTTTGCATAAAATATTTAAGTTGTATGACTAAAATTTGTTCAGAAGCATTCCTGGAATGTTATCACAATTCTCTCTTCGGTTTGTGAGTTGTAGGCATTTATAAAAGTCAAAAGCCCGTTATTGATTCCCTAATTCTATCATATTCCACAAGCAAGGCAGTTGGCAAGGGAGCGGGGGGTGGTGTGTAGGGAGAAAGTGAAGGGAGAATGATACTGCTCTAGGGGTGTATTATTATAAAAGTAACCAAGAAAAGACAACAATCTTGGGCTCGGTATACTATAGTGTACTGTAAACTGAGTATTGGGGGTACTCAGGCACCCAGACTGGAAGACAGCAGGCGGGCAGTGCTGCTGCCTAAGGAGTTGCCGTGGAAGCCTCGGTCCTCCCCAGCCACCAAAGAAAAGAGAAGGAGAAGAGAACATCCATCCTCAGTATCCCAAGTGACAGTGACAGTCCTTATTTTTTCCCTCCATACAGTGATTGTCAACTCCTAGCTGGCCCGGCTCCCCCACCACCTGCCACCACGTGCCCCGCCTCCTATCCTGAGAGGGGAGCCGGGTCTTCGTTTGTGTACAGTTAGACTTCTCACTGCGACCCAGGCTTCGCTATTCCACCATCAGGAGGGTCCACAGTGTGAGGAGTCGTAAGGGGGAACCTGAGAGGCTGTGCGTGCTCATTCTTGGGAAGCTGCCCCCCTCCCCCCGCCGTATGAGCGGCTTGGGTAAAGACACTCACCAGGGGGATGTGTTGCTTAAAAAGGCAACTAAATAGAACATAAACTGTGCACACATTTGGGCAAATCAGGAGATTCTCCATGAATAATATAAACTTTGAACAGGATTTTTGTGAAAGGGGCATATGTGGATTTCTCTGATGAGGTGGAAACCATTGTGAGCAAAAATAGAAAATGAGTTTGGGCATATACCCAAGCTACATAAATAAATATATATAAATAAATAAGCGTGTGTGTGTGTGTGTACATACACACACACCAGGGCAAATTAGTTTGAAAGGACAGGACTGGATGTTGGTGATGGGTAATTGCTCATCTGGCCGAAAGGGAATCAGGTTACAAGTTAAGGCTTCTGTGAGGAACAGAAGAGCGATGGTGTTCAGGCTAAAGAAAGCCTCTGTTTTTATTAGTTATAAGGTCAGAGTCTGAGTTTTCTGGACCCAAGAGGCTGAGCAAGCCCCTGGGAAGCTAGGGCTGCCCAACGGCAGAGATGAATGCAGCCTGGCATAGCGCATCGCTCTGCTGACTTCTGCGGAAAACACCGCGTCTCGGGTCGGCCGTCCAAGTCCTGTTCTCACTGAGGCGTGACCTGGAAGTGGTTCCCAAGTTGGAATGCCTAATGACAGAGGAGATGTGCTCAGTACTGACCTAAATTGTTCCAACATTTTTAAACATCCAGGTGACAGTTTGGGGGAAGGATGATGGGAGAGAAGAAGCTCTAGTTTTTAGTTGGAGATTGTTCGAAAAACTACTTGATAACATGCCTTAGATAATCAAGAAGCAAGAACTGCTTTGCCATTTTCTAATGGATGGCACCAGCAGAAGATAAAAATTCCTCAGTTTACACCAGGAGTTAAAACAAAATCATTGCCTACTTATTGGTTCCTTTTATAAATTGAGATCAATGGAATTCTGTGAACAACAGCATGAAATCAATTGTAAAGTAGCATATAATTCACGGCCGGTCTTGTAAATTATAGTTTGCCTGACAGTAATAGGTGAGGTTTCCGTGCACTGGAGGGTGTTTCCGCGCGGTGCCAGGGGATCTGTTTCTGCTGCCTATCAGAGTGATCTGTTTCTCCCTCATTCAAAATTCTGTGTTTGATCTTATGCAAATGATGCAATGAGGCGAATGGACAACAAGATGGTGTTGCTGGGGGCTCTGACTCATAGTGGCCTGGTGTTTCCTGGGTTCCCCCACCCTCCATGGACTCCACTCCGGGCTGTGTACGCGCCTGCAGTTGCTGGGATCCACTGATCCATGACATTGCCCTTGAAGGGCCGGGTCCCATCTGTGGAGATGCATCACCAATCAGCTGCAGTTAGGGCGGGGAGAGTTAGTCTTCTGTTCCTCCTGGCTTCAAATTTGAAACTGCTGTTTATTTAGGGCTTCGCCCCTGAACGATGCCTTAATCCTGCTTCCCCTGGAACCCTGTTTCTCACTCTTTCAAATTCTTAAAAAAAAATCTACCATTTCGATCATTCTTTTTCACAAAGCTACCTCCCTGCTCCTCCTGATTTGATCTCTTTCCTTGTCTAGATCCCTCATCACCTCCTCCCGTTTTACCAAGGATTTCCCCATCTGCCGCCTGTGCAGCCCTCCCACATGCATTGTGCTAGGTTCTGTTCCCTTCTTTTCCCCATGCCTCGTTATTCGAAGGACACCGGCGACACTTCATCTTCGTATGGAAATACATTAAGAATAATCCACTTCGGGGTGGATAGTGCGGGCATAAAAATGACTTGGAAGTCAAAAAAGCTCTTTAATCAGACTGGCTTTCTTTGTACTATTGCGTTTATAGTTTTCAAGAATCCCAAGTAAATCCTCAATTCCCATTGTAGCAAAGGCATTGGATTTCCCAAACCAGATAGAGTGATTATTTTGTGATTTTACTTATCTTAAAAAAAAATTGGAAGTCAGTTTTAATTGCACACATTTGAAAGTCTTGGCTGCATGGTTATCATAAGCATGAATCAAGTGTGAGGTGAGCATGAAGCATTTACAAATCTCAGACAATACACCTACACCTCTGTGTCTATGAATATCTGTGTCTTTATTTCTGTAACTTGGCTGAATGTCTGACATCACTCCTCACAGTCACTCTTGGGATCCCTCTGCCCCCTGAAGGTATGAAAGCCTCCAGGGGCTTAGATGGCTTCTTGGCATTGGGCGTGTGGCCACCCATCCAGGACACCTCCTCCTCTATGCACAGGGAGCCCTCCTGAGGTCACCCCCTCAGATGCAGTAGGGCTCCTGGTTGCTCCCACATCACACTCTGGAAAGTAAAATCACTGCAGTGTTTTCTGGTGCCCTGCCTGCCGGCCAGCTGGCACACTCATCAAAGTCGTCTTTTGCTGGGTTTGGTCCCCCTCCTGGAACTTTACTTTGGAAACAGGCATCGGGGTGCCGCTTCCCAAGATCCCGTGCATTTCTGTCTCCTCCTTTCTTTAGTCCATTCATCTGGGAAATCCGAGGTCGGGGAAGGAGGGTCTGTGTATTCTGTGTTTCTCCTAAACATTAAATCTAAATCCCGAGTCCTCTTCATTCTCTTAAGGCTCTGTCCAGAAGGTTCTCTGGCTCTTTCTGCTTTCTGACCAGTCATATTCTGTTCCTTATGTCGTGCCTATTTTATAGGTAAATTCTGACTTCATAATTTGATTGAGGGAACTTTAGAGAAGAATTTAAATGAGGGAAAGACATGGGGTCAGGGGCAGGGAAGAGCAGGAAGAAACCCATGTTGATCTGGTCCCCCATGGTGCAGATACCACATATGATAGGGGTTCAGAGGGAGCTAGACCTGAGGGCTTCAAATGGAGACCCCACTCTGTTCCTCCAGAGAACTGGCCAAACCACAGAAGGAGACAAAAATAATAAAAGATCAGTACAATGAAGGAAGAAACAAAGAGACAAGATAGTAACTGCTGAGAAGTGCCAAGAGTCCGGTTCAAATGAGAAAACCTGAAAGTACAGCAGACTCCTCAGCCTGTGCAGTAATGTCTCCCAGTCCCGTCTGACAGATAGGAGGAGTAATAGAGAAATAAGACGGTGAGATCTACCCAGAGCTCGGGATTGAGGCAGCTGATTGAGAAGAGCAGAGCATTGCGGAGATGAAGAACTTCAGAGACCTGGAGAGTGTGGCTTTGAAACGAGTGATCAGAGATCACAGTGAGACACATCAAGTGTTGTGAACGCTCTGGAAAGAACAGCCTGGACACGCGTGGTAGCAAAGAGGGGTTGCATAAATGTGACAAATGGATGAGGTGGGAGGTCACAGGGCTGTGGCTGGAGAGGGGAGGTTTTAAATTCAGAATCTTGGAAACAGTTCCAGAGATGACCAAGTGGTGGGTGTAACTCTGCCGGACGTTGAAAAAGCACAGTCCAGATGAAGGACATTACATTTGAGGGAGCAAAAGTGAGGCCAGATTCGGGGATGAGTCATTACTGAGGACGCCGAAGTTGCCAAAAACGGGGAGTGTGATTGAAGAGGAAACGGAGCCAGTGCTGACGTCACCGAGGAAAGATGAAGCATGACAGAGGAGCTGTTCACAGGTGCCTGTGAGGCTGGGACTGCGTTTTCTTCAGTGATGTCTTTGTATGGGGAACCTGTGGCTGTGTCTTCCCCACCTGTGATATGCATGTATGTCTTAGGGAATCTGAAACTATACATCATAAAAAATTTAAATCATCCCTGTGCCATCACTCTGAGAGACCACTGTATAACATTTTGGTGTACCTCCATCTCTTTTTTTTTTTTAAATAAGCGTTGTTGTTGAGAATTATGTTTAGGCATTCATACAAGTATAAAAGGCATGGCCAGTGTTAGAACTTTGGGTAGATTCATTCAGCAAAATAACTGGGTACCTCAGCAAAGGAACTCTTGAGCACTGAATGAGTAAGTTGCAGATTTTTCTAATGCTTATATTCAAAACCGACAATGTGTCAGGCGCTGTGCGAGCTACTGAGGATGCAGAATGAGTTTAGCACCGCTCCTTCCCTTACAGAGTTCACTCTGGTGGACCGAATACATAGTCAGGTAAACAGGTCATTATGTCGGGGTTGTGAGCGCCATGCTGAAGGCATGTGCCAACACCGAGGGAGGGACAGCAGAGGGTAAGAGCTCCATCTTGTGCCAGAGGTCACGGCAGAATGTGTTCAGGACATCTTCAGAAAGAAACAGGCATTTGCCCTGAGCCCGCACAGCTTGAAGGTCAAATAATAGCTGGCCAGGTGCAGAGGGGAGAAAGGAATTTCGCAAAAGGAATTGCAAGCTCAAAGGCATTGTTACAAGCTTCGTATTTGCATTGCAAAAGCAACTCCTGTTGTCTTCAAATGTGCTTTAAAAATAATTTGAATGTCTCATTTATTTTTTAACAGAGCCATGGAGCTAACTCTAAACTCAGAAACCGATTTACCTGGTCAGGGACATGCGAGAAAACAGTCAAATTGTTAAAATGAGAAGGTTAAAGGATGAGTTTGACTGACAGTTGTCTATTTAAAAATACCCATAGTACATGTAAGGGATGAAACAGACTGTTGGTATTGATTCTGATGACTATTGACTCTTATTTTCAGCTTTCCTTCAACAGTTCTAAGTAGAAACATAGAGGAGGAGTAAAAGCTCTGGAATGAAATGTATAATTGTAAATAAATTCTCGTTTCCCTTGGGCCCTAGATTTAGCAGTATTTACGCCCCACCAGTTTCGACTGAGTGCATGCACACATGTGGGATGTACAAACAGCTCCCTGGTCACACTGCACACGGCACAGCTGCCACCAGAGCACGTGGATCCCCCAACTCTGACCGTCCTGGATTCTCGAACTATATACGTACAGTAAGTAGAAATATTGTTTCTGTCACACAGGGGTTCGCGCAAGAATCCCAGCGAGTTCAATCAAGGGAAAGGTTTGTGACACAGAATTAATTTTATTGTGATTAAATGCATGGGAGTGATTAGTTCAGTGGTTCTGGGAGCCTTTGATTATCACTCACCAACTTAATTTCCATTCTGTCTCTGTGCAATCAGGCCAAGCTACATTTGTAAGCAGCTTCTGCAAACTCCAGTAAGGGGGAACTGACCACTTCCGTGTCTGCCTCAGCTGTTTAGGGGCAAGGTGTTGTTTGTAAGAATGTGGAATTACAGGGTGCGCATATGCATTTTCTTTTTGAGGATAAACCAAGACCTTCTTGTTCCTTTTCCTTTAAGGTCACAAAGGAACTTTCACATATAGGCATGTTCAGGTTATTTTTGACATTAGTGATTTTTATCTGTTTTCTAATATAAGAGGTACTGGGTACATTGCAGTATTGATAAAAAAAAAAAGAAAAAAACCCTCTCATCACCAGTTAATATTTGTTTTTATTTATCTCTCTTGGTCCCAGTTTTCCCATCTATAAAAGAAGGATTTGGACTAAATAGTTATTCAAGAGGAAAACCATTATTCGCATCCCAGTGTTCCAAATCTAAACTGTCCCATCAGCTTTCCTTTTTCCCTTAAGCCAATCCCACATTTTTTATCCCAAAAGATTTCCCAGTACTCTAAGTATTTCTCCATTTAGCAATTTCTGTCCACTCCATGACTTGTCCGCTCATCCCCAGGGACACACTGTCACCCTCAGGTGGAGTGTGCTCCACCTTTCCTACCAAGCCCAGCCGTCCGTCCAGTACCCGGTCCTGTGTCTCCTCCTTCGAGAAGACTTGCTTCCCCCTGCAGCCCTCCCTCCCCACGGCTTCTCTGCATTCTGTGGTTGCCCACTGACCGTTAGGTCACTTCCTTCTCAAGACAGTGACGTTATTCTCTCCCCCTCCTGTTTCTCAGAAGCACTCAGATGTTTGACTTATCCCAATTACTGTTCTATGGCTTAAGTTCAAAATCAAGTGCTCACTCACACGTTTTTGTATGATTAGCTAATAAAAATCGTAAGTAACTAGAGAACAGGCACTATGTCTTATTTTCTTTAAACCGCTCAGGATAGACATTTCATAACTACTCACATTTCTTTTTTTTTAAAGTAAAGCACTTTTGGGCTTTCAGCATGTAGTTTTACTGTGGTATAAATTCAAGTTCATATGTGTCCTATAAAAACTGGGCACATTCCAGGCTTGACTTGAATGAAAGATGATGATAATGCTCTATTTTTCCATTCCTAGGTGGAAACAACCAAGAAAAGTAAATGGAATTCTGGAACGCTATATATTATATATTTCAACTCACGTGCATGATTTTACACTTTGGGATATCATCTATAACAGTACAGAGCTTTTCCAGGGCCACAAGCTGCAACACCTTTTGCCTGGTACTAAATATCGCATCAAGCTGGGGGTGAGTTCGCTTTACCTTTATCACTTTCCCTGTCCCTTGCTGCTTCTCTTTGTCCCATCTTCTCTCCCTCCCTCACAAAAAACAAACAAAAAAACTCATGTACTGCTATTCACACTGAACACTCTCTTCACATCCTAACTGTGAATGATGTTGATCTAGTACCTATATTTATTTTGTATTACGCAAAAATGATAGTGTAACAATTTGAGTCAGTAGGTTTTCCCAAACCTAATTTAGAATTATCAGAAATTATTTCTTTTTTATTATTTGTAGCATGTCATGACTGTTGAGGGCTTTTTCTAAAATGCTTGGCTTAATAAGGTTATTCCCCCAGGGAGTGTGTATTCATTTGAAAACAATGCACAGTGTGAAAATTTAGGTCTTATTTTTTAAATGAAGGTTTAGATGACCCCAGATATTCTTGTTCGTTATTATATTCTGGTTTACATTACTCCTCTATCTCAAATGAACAATCACTTAATAAAACCCTAGAATCAACACAGTTTAGAGGTTTCTTTGGACAGACCATAGCAATTTTATTTTTCGTGCAAAATAGCACTTTTATCCAAAGGTCTTTTTAAAGACCTTGAAATTACTGTGGAATTTATACACAGTAGTCCCTTTTGTTTTTTGATGAAATGTAATCTTTTTTAAGTTTAATAGCACATCTGAAAATAACTGAATATAAACATGAGATTGTCCCTATTTGTTTTAAACACACTCTTCATTTTATAGCAATACCTATATAAGGATATTTGCTTTGATAAATGCCATAGAAAATATTCTGCTCTTGATTATGAATAAATTTACATTTATGTAGACACTGTGTACGCATTCATTTTACTTAACATGCTCTTGAATGCTCTAAATATTATACCACGAGAAAATAAACTGCATTCAACTATTGCTAAGTGTCTGACCTGACACCGTAAAACAAGGGCAACCAGACAACTTTAAAAATCATGTTCAGAGCCAAGTCCATGTGCCTAGGCATTTGGCACACAGGTGCATTTATGAACAGCAGCTTGGATGACTCACTTTATTGCCCAAGATGTAACAAATACATTAACTTGATTTTCAAAAGCTAATACACAAATCCACACTATTTTCAAAACAGTAGTAATCTTAAAATCTGGAAAGTTCTCTGTTTCTTAGAAGCAACCACAGTCAAACAGAAATTGCCATGCTCTCTGTTTTTATCAGGGAGCAGCAAAGGTCAAGGAACAGGTCTACTCTCAAGGCCAATGGAAACAATCCTCTTGCCCTGACTGGTGAGGTTTAGTTGGTTGGGCATCATCCCACCAAGCAAAAATAGCGGGTTCGATTCCCGGTCACTGCACATGCCTGGGTTGTGGGCCCAGCCCCCGCTGGGGTGCGTGTGAGAGGCGACCAATCGATGTTTCTCTTGCACATCGGTATTTCTCCTCCTCCCTCTCTTCCTCCCTTCCCCTCTCTGTAAAATTAAATAAGTAAAATCTAAAAGAACCCCTTCATCATTGATGTTTTATAAATCTATAATACCTTGAAAAATAAACACCACTAGATTGTGATTCCACTTTCCTGAGTTTTGATTTAGATTGTGCCGCTACCTATGTGGACTAAGGCAAATTTACTTAACTGCACTGAGTTTTACGTTTTCCAAGCCCTAAAATTCTATGATGCTAAAAAGGTGACCCTGAACAATATTCTATGGAGTCAAACGAGATCCATCGCCCCTGAGTAACATTGATGCAAGATGTCCTAAAGGTGTGGAAGTCTTGCCCTGCCTTTTGTCAATCAATTTGCTCACGTTTTTTATTATTTTTTATTTGACTGTATTTATCAGGGCAGAAAATACACTAATGTATGTTTGGGAAATATTTAACCAAAAGGTTTTTTGGTTTTTTTTTTTTTTTTACTCCACTTTGTTAACCAGTTAATTAAGTGAACCAGCATATTTTAGGTTCATCTTAATTAATTGAGAGATTATTGTATATTGCACAGTTTAAACCTAATAACTGCCT
The DNA here is from genome assembly GCA_004026765.1 of Micronycteris hirsuta. Taxonomy (NCBI): domain Eukaryota; kingdom Metazoa; phylum Chordata; class Mammalia; order Chiroptera; family Phyllostomidae; genus Micronycteris; species Micronycteris hirsuta. The sequence continues at coordinate 60,790 of PVJI01006064.1, read as the reverse complement.
TTCAAGGTCATTAGATTAGTAGATGGAGATAGGTTCTCAGCCAAGGGGAGTTGCTTTTAGAGAGTCTTAGCATGCTGACGAAGTGTCGGAAAACAGAACGGGCAGGTATCAGAGCCTTCGAGCAGACGTTAGGATAGCGGAGACTGCAGGGGAATTGGACCACTGTGATTTCCTCCGGACTGAGCGCAAGCATGTTGCTCCGCGTGTCCTCGTTTAATTTCCCATGTTGACTGGATTATAAACCCTCGCAGGGTAGGGGCCATGCCTTTCAAACTTCTGTCTGCAGAGTCGAGCTCAGCGCCTGGTGGGAACTGGACACTCAAGCAAACAATTCTTGCGTGATTGAACTCCAAGTATATTTACTTCCTGAAGAACCTGCGACTTCTGATATAAATGAAGTAATTTGCTGTAAAATGGAAGTGTTGGGGGCTGTGTGATTCCAAACTTACGCTCTTTCCAGCAGAAGAAACAGTACAATGTGTCCTAACATGCAATGGACACGGTTATGAAGTGTGGTCGTCCCTAGTAACCGTGATATCAGCAATTAATAAAGAAGATAGTAAGACAAGTATCAGGATAAGTGCGATACTTCTCATATTCCTTCTAGACATTTGCCTCCTAATGAACGTTGTGTTAAACGTATTTCCTGAAAGGATTCTTGGAAATGGTAAGCTTCTCTTTCCAAAAGGCCATTTATAGATAATTTGGCCTCGTTCTCTTCCTTCCAGGGTTTAAAACATGCTGCATTCGGCACGTCCTCAGACCCTACGTATCTGGAGACAAATGTCTGGAAAGAGAATGTTGGTTTTAGATGTCCCTAACAGTAATGTTTTTAAAAAGAATGAATACATTTTATTAGTTAGGCATTTCATTAGGCCAACATTGAATCCCCTATTTGGTCAGATGTTTCTCATCAATTCAGGGTAGTATTATGACTTGGTATTTTTTTTAATGGTTGTAATTGATGAAAGCTATGGAGATGGAGATTGCCCTGGCTGGTGTAGCGCAGTGGATTGAGCACGGGCTGGGAACCAGACGATCCCGGTTCGATTCCCAGTCAGGCCACATGCCTGGGTTGCGGGCCGGGTCCCCTATGAGGGCCATGTGAGAGGCAACCATACATTGCTGTTTCTCTCCCTCTCTGTCTCCCTCCCTTCTCCTCTCTCTAAAAATAAATAAATAAAATCTTTAAAAAAAAAAAAGAAAAAAAGCAAGCTATGGAGATGGGTTGAGACACGTTATTTTAATAGCTCAGAGTCTAAAAGACTTTGCTGTTCCATAAAGCCACCTCTATTCGTCCCCGCTACTTTCCTTAGATTTCCCAAGCCAGAATTTTAATAAGCATTCAGTGGCATTGAAGGCAGTGGCCCCTGGCGCTGGCAGGTCAAACGAGCTCCTGATTGGTTCAATTTCATTTAGATGATATCAGTTAGATTAGATCAATGGGGAAGCAACCTTAAGGACCTGTATTCCTCATTGGCGGACCGCTCTCTTAACACCTCCGAATGCATGCCAAAAAAAGGAGGAAAAAAATATTTTGCAGGTAATTCTGTCATTTCAGCAGGCCCTTTATAAATTCTCTTTCCTTTACAAGAAAAATTCTCAGGAACTCTTTAGATTCTTAAGAAATTCTCTGTCACGTTACTAGTTTATGGATCTTTCATGACAGCCCAAACAAGCAGTCCTGCGAAACCAGAGGATGCCATTGTGTATCCCAGCAGACATCGTAAAATTATCAAAACAAAGTGAATTTTAATCCACATGCTGGGTTTTTTTAATATTTAATTTTATGTCACAAAGTTTAGTATTTCTTGGGGGAGAGTTAGCAGGGAAAAGTCTTAAGTTCTTAATGAAAAAAATAGTGACAGACTATCAGAATTAAATCCCATTGCATTAAGCGTCTTCCAATAAGTTGCTGCAACATTTTTCCCTTCCCGAGGGAGAAAAAAATCTAGGAAATGCAAAGGATGGGTTTATCTTCCTCTGAGGACTGGAAAGAAGGCCCCTTTGACCGCTTTCCAGTGATAACACAGCCGTCCCTCGTGGCCTCTCTTCCTGCCACATTTTCTGGTGGACTTTTAGCACATTGGAGATGTTTTGATTTTTCTATTTTAATGTTCAGATAGTTGTTCTTGGGCTCACAGTGCCATGTCCTCAGGCTTCGAGTCAGGGTTTCACCACAAGCTCAATTGATTCTTCTTTATTTGCAAAGGCTCTGTCCTCAGGAGGAGGACGGCGTCTGTCTGGCATGCATATGCACATACCACAGCTGAGAATTAGAGAGGACCCACAGAGGTTAATTAGGTCCCCGATCTTAATGCAGTTTCATGCCCGGGCCACAGTCTAACCCATCTGAACCTTGCATACGCTGATGAGAAGTTATCCCGAAAACACGGGCTAATATTATATTTTTGTAACAGCCTGTGAGACTGAACTCCAGGTCGATTGACCGGGTATTGTTATTTATACCTGTAATGAATTATTTGCCATAATTTTGCAATATGAAACTTCACTATAAGAGATCGTTAAAAATCAGTCAGCTTTCTCCTATCTTTAGGGAAAAGAATATTGGCTGTTTTAAGTATCAAAAGGCCATTCCTCATTATCAAACTGAAAAGCAGGGACAGGCCCAAAGACATAAAGAGGTATTTTAATCATTTATATTAGTGATATCTACTTTCTGTGGAAATGGACTGAGTAACTGTCTGTGTTTTGCATCGTCCTATGAATTTGCTTCTTTTCCTTATTGATTTGGTAAAAAAATGTAGGGTTTTTTTTTTAAAGATTTTTAAATTTCATTGTGCAAATTACAGTTGTAACCTGGAGAGATGCTGAAAAAAGCTCAGGTATAGTTTTCTAATATCTGCGTTATTTATATAAAGACATAATCACTAATATTTGCTAGCAAATTTAGTCTAGAAATATCCTATATGCCTGTCTCAGTTTCTTGGAGATATGCTTATCCAGCAGTTCAGGGAGTGCAGATATTTTCCTAACATGTTTAAACGTTTACTTGAGGATTGTTTGCAGTTTATTATGATAGTGTGCACAGAAGTTTCCAAATATGTTTCACAACCACATTTCTATTTTTGGCAAGAACAATACCTTGATGGGGAATTGGCGTGGGGGTGGGGGTGGGGTTCTGTGACCCCTTTAAGTTTGTCCGCTGTTTAACAAGGCCCATTTCCTCCGGTGCAGAAGGCCGCCTTGACCCTTTAAGGCGTTGAGCAGTCACTCAGCAACCTCTTTGCTGTTGATGTGTGAGAAATATTGTTGTACTCAATTAAACTGTTATATTGGTCACTCTATAGTAAATAAAGGGCGGTTATATTTTCTGTACATATTTTTTTCAGAAATCACTTTTCTCCTGAAGAAGTCTTCAGTCTCTATGACATTTTTCATGGGGTGTTAAATTCGCTCTACAATAGGGATCTTTGTACAAGGCGAATTTAGTAAGGGCTATTCACCCAGTCACTATACAGGGGTAGGCAATGGTAGGTTTGCAGTTGTTCATAAAGAAAATAATACAGTCTCATTAATAAATAATGATAGAGAGTAAACCCGGTGCTTTGCACACTCCTGACTGTGACCTGCTTTTGCCCACTCCTGTGTGCCCTGTCTCTAGGCTCTGACTCAGGATGTGTTCTATTTCATATATCCATGTATTCTGGGTTATTTTCAAATTATTAGAGATGGCTGTCTCGTGTCCTTAAAAAATAAAAAAAAAAAAACAGACTAATTAAATACCAAGCCTCAGTACTGAAATGAACTTATTTTGCAGGGTAAGGGGAGTTTTATTTCCAGAATCTGAAACTCTCCCCATGGATTCTCTCTCTTCAATGCTCATCTAAAGTTTTGGGGCCCAGAGTGAAATGCGCTTTTCTTTTCCTTCCATCTCCGCTCAGGCTTGCACGGGGGGCGGGTGCGCTGTGAGCGGGGCCAGCGAGGCCCAGACCACGGAGAGCGCGCCCGAGGGTGTGGCGGCCCCCAGCGCGCACTCCTATTCACCCCGCTCCTTCAACGTCTCCTGGACGGAGCCTCAGTACCCGAATGGTGAGTGAACCCTTTTAGCCTCAAGTTAAAAAGATGATTAGCAAAGGTAAATTAATATTCCAAATGGCAGCTTCTATGTGGTGCTTAATTTTTAATGATCATTCTAGCACATAAAATACCTGAGATAGTATCCTTGTCTGTGGTTGGGAGACTGTGGTTTTTAGGCTAACGCAATTTTGGTGGCTCAAAGGTGCTCCCTTTTGATAGTTCCTGTGTACTGCATCTTACTGTGGAATGCGTTCTGGAGAGGTAAGGAGAGCAAACGGGGTTCCCTAAGAAGGCCCTTGTGACCACGACATTGGCTTTTCAATGACTTTCTGTTTTTGACAGTCACTCACTTTTTCCGGAAGAAGGAGAGAGGCAGGAAGTTCATGCACGTATTATATTTCAAAATGCTTTTGATTTAGTGAGATTATCAAGAGATCACCAGGAACTATGTTATTGATAAATATTTCATCTTACTGTTTTTAACAATGCGTACATTAAATATATAAACATTTATGCTTGCTTCATTTGAAGGGGATTGTGTATAATTCTAAGTGGTATATACATCTTGGCATAGTTTAGAGAATAAACTTAGACACTTAAAGTTCGCTGAAGTAACATCGTTATACAGAATTTTTGTAATAACTTCGGGTAGGAATTGCTTTATTCATTGATCGAAAGTATTTTTACACTTCACACCGCATAGTGTTGTTGCTCAAAACTATAAAAGCTTATATAACATCACCTTTTTGCTCCTCTTTAAGACAAATCTCAAGAAGACTTTTAATATTGTAGAAATGGTTTTAAGTAACTCATTACCGAAAATTGAAATGGCCTCTTTTAGCATAGCTAAAAAGAATAAAAGAAAGAAATTGCAGTTTTATTAGTTTTTCTTATGTTTACTATGTTATTAATTATTCCAGTCATCTCATTTTAATTAAACTTTTGGCAAGTGCAGTAGATATATTTGAAGTAGTGGAGATAGCTTTAATACTTAAAATGAGTAATTATCTCTGCTATTGAAGTTATTCTTGTACTGTTGCAACTTTTCTAATAAAAATAAATGGATGTCTATTTGATACTTATGTTGAACAGTGAAAAATCTTGTCCTACTTCAGGCTGCACAGAGAATTCTAGTCCAGAGGTGGCAATGAAAATGGTAATGATGTATGTCCTTTGGAGAGCTGTTAAATGCTGTGACGTGGTTTTCCTGGTAGAACACCTTCCTTCACCCCAGTTGGTGGCTGCCACTGGCTTTGTAGCTGCACTCGGAATCCTGGGTTGACTAGAGAAATATTTTCTGCCCTTCAGAAAATCTTTGCACATCATGTCTTGTGCATTTACAAGTGGTTTTAAAATGTTCATTGAACAATAAGAATTTGAGAGATTTTGGGTGATTTGTGTTAACACTTCCATTATATGCTAAAGTCCAGTATTTCATCTCATCAGAAATTTTACAACGTTTATTGTAGGAAAATGATTAGACATTTAAAAAGTAATAGTTTCATTAAATTACTTTTCTTCTCTCCACTACTTCTCTTTAATTTTTCCAAATTCTCCACTGTTTGTTGTCTATCGTCTTTTGTCTGGAAAGGGACAATCTGATTATTGGAAAACAAGATTCCCTCCGGCTGTTCTCAGAGCCCCCCTGCTTCTCCCTAAAAAAGGGAAGAATAAAGTCCAGATTGTTTATTCTGGCATTTGGATCCTCCCAGCTTGTGACTCAACTTGCATTTATATAGCCTTGAAATCCACTTTCCTTTATAGCCACCCTAGAAGATTTATAGCTTACTGTAGGGCTGAAAGACCTGGGTGTGGAGTCGCACCTTATCTCTGACCTGTAGTAACTGTGCCACTTTGGGAAATTTACTAAATTCCATGAACCCCAGTTTCTGTGATTATAAAATTGGCGTTAACAATTCATACCATCTCTCTGTCTTTACCTGTAGAAATCTGGCTCCTTCTCTTTTCTCAGGAGATTTTTCCATTCCTCCGTGAGTCCAAGTGAAGCTCTCTCTCTTCTCTTGACCATTTATTCTGTGGCTGTGCCTTCACAATGGTGGATACTTCATTCATCTCGGGCTCAGATTTACCTGGGTCCATGTCCAACTTGCCTTACTGATGATAAGGACCACAAATCATTCATTTCTGTTTCCCTTCCCAGAGCCTAATGCAGTGTTGTACTTTCCATCGATATTTAACAATATTTAATGTATTTAGTTTTTTCTTGTGAAAATGACATTTGAGCAATGATATGTATACTGCAGAGTCCTAGCTCCCTAATGATACCAACAGAGAGAACAGAATACATTTTAAACTCAGTAAATCCAAGCTGCCCCCTCCCCATTTCTCTGCCTCTCTGCCTGCCCTTTCTTCCGTGTCCCCACTCTGCTCTCACTGATAAACACCATCCACTCCCACCAGCCAGGAACCTGGGGGGCGCTCCTGACTTCATCACCCCCGATTTCTCTCGCCACACAACCCCTGCCTCCTCATGCCCTGCTAAAATCTAAATTCGTTCATTCAAAATGTATTTTTGGTGGCCTACTATGTGTCATCATACTGATGATACCAAGCAGAATTTGCCGAATCCTTGATTTGACAGTATTGGAGTTCCTTGGGGGAAATACTCGTGTAAACAAATAATTGCAAGGTAGAGATGTCACAGGATGCCAAGTGTGTAGAAAAGAAGCTTCCCAAGGAGACCTGTGGGGTGTGGCCGTGCCATTCCTCTGGGTCTGCATTAGCATGTAGCGGGTCCGGATACATACATGCATTCAGAAGGTCATATTCTGTCATGGGTGCTGCTTGCCTGGTTTCGTACAACAGACTCCAAAACCTTGACTCCATTAGTCAATTATAGATCTAAATAGATTTTTTCACTAGGACTTTATAAAAATGAAAAACAAAGCTTGTTGAGAAACAATCCACCCACATTCTGTAATAAGTATGTATATTTCCAGAAACATGTGTATATGTGATAAAATGTGAAAGCTATAAAAGGTGTCAATATGAACGTTCAGTTCTCGCCTATCAAGCCTTTGGCAGCCTTCAGCCAGCCGGGTTTAGGAACCTGGCCATGGGGTTTCCGTACTGAGTCGGATTTAAATGATCAGCTCCTACGCATTAAAGGCTGATGGTGAGTCTCACTTAACAACACGGTGAAAATGTCTCTCCATGGCAGGTGAATGTATCTCGATGTCAGTCTCTGGAAGGCAGTATGAAATCCCAATGCCTGGGGCTACACCTTATGTGACCCATCTTTTATTGATGAGCATTCAAGCTTCTGTGATTTTGTTATTATAACTAATGCCACTTGCTATTAATTGCCTTCATCTGACAAGAAGAGCCTTTAAGTAGTGAGTTGTTATCATTATCACACCTAAGGCTTTGCTTTGCTTCAACCATGTCCGGAGTAATTCCAGTCCCTGCCTTCCCACACTTGCGAAAATGATGGTGTGTCACCTCAGCTCTGTCTCTAACCAGAGCCGTTTGCATCCACATTCCCTCTGCAAAGGTGTTCTTCCGAGGCTGTGACTTCAGGAAGGGTTTTAAAGCCTCAGAAAGGAGCTCCTTTCAGGTCCAAGGTGCATAAGAGCTCTTTATTCTGTAGGCCCGTGCTTTTCCTTTGTGATGCTATTGGCCACCAGTGAAAAGTAGCACCAACAACTGCTGTCTAACCTGTATTGTGTAGATACAATTGCATAATTGGAATTACACTTTCAAGAGCTTCCACTTTCTCGTGAGCCGTACTCCCTTTCAGAAGCGTGGGCCTTGGGATCTGGAAACACAGGTTTTTCTCACACGTGTAGTCTGCCTTGCTAAAATCAAGATAAATACCAGACTACGTTAAACTTCTCATTCATTGTCTAGCATAACACTTAGTGATGTTTTAAACTCATTAGAGTGTTTAAAAAAACACTAACTGAAAATGTAGAATATGAAATTCTCACTCTTTAATAATACCTAAATTTCTTGCAACCATCCGCTCTCTTTACCTATGTACACTTACCTACAATGGTTTCCCTGTTGGACCATGGCCCACCTGAGGGCAGGGGTTCTGTGTGCCTTGTTCTCTGTTCCAGTCTCAGCCCTTGGCAGGGTGCTGCTCATGAGCAGGTGGGTATTGAGGGGCCGCTGAATGAATGAGTGTTTACTGAAGACAGACAGTGATCGGAAGGTGATTGTGTTGGTGTGAGAAGCAAATGTACACTCAGTCCTACAGTACATAGTACCTTTCATGATTGTGTAATGGGGGCGGGATGATATCAAAGCCAGTGGAAAGGCATCTCCTTCTTGCCGGCTTTTAGAGCCAGACCCTTGACTTCAGGTCTCTGCAGCCTACGCATTGGCAGATATTCGAAAGAGAGGCCACCTGCGGAGCCAGGTCTCTTGGTGCGCCGCTGTGGGAAAGGTACACTGTTGCCGCCACCGCCATCGGGGTTCGGTGATGTGAAGATGGGCATAGTAAGAGGGGAGCATCAGAGGCGGGCACCATGAGATTAGACAAGGGTCCTATGGTCTCCAGAGAAGGAAGAGGAGTCGAAGAATCTACAGAAACGTTTTCATAATTTAGCCTCTTGTGTTGGCCCAGTTACTGAGGATTTATGCATGGTTGTGTATCAAGACAGTGGCGATAATGTCAATAAGAACAGAATGATGTTAGGAAGTTGATTATTTTTGCCAACTGAAACATAGTGCCGTGAAGACAATAGAACATTATGAAAAGAATGTTCAGTTTGACTTTTTGAGCATGTACATTATTTCAGGAATGGGTGATAGAGAAACCAATTGACTATAGATCTTTTCTATACACATTCTATATTTGCTATCCTGAAGGATAATAAGGGGTAATAGAAGGTAAATAAATTTTTGTAATGCATATAAATGAAGGTATATATGTAAATATTAATTAAGTACTCCCCCCATGCAAAGAAAGGATTTGATTTCCTATTAACACAACTAATAATAATAGTAGAAATAATAATAGCTACAATTTATAGCTATGTGCCAGACACTTAATTCTTACAGCTTGCCCATGAAATTGGTATTGTCATTTCCTCATTCAGATGTGGAAACTCTGGTTTATAAGTATTAAGCAATTATCAAGGCAAGACAACTATTTAAGTAGGAATATAATATAAAACAAGATGTGAATGACTCAAAAATTCATGATTTTATTCACTGTACTTCTACCTGAACTTTTTGTAGAAATATTTATACAATTGGATTCCGTCTAGCTATGTGGGAAACATGTATTTTTTAGTTACTTTGACTTGTCTCATATCTTGTTCTCTGTGCTGATAATATTCCTAAGATCTCTATCCCAATTTTTCTCTGGTTTTAAAGAAATAACTGTTTCTTTTTAACTTTTTATTTTGATAGAAGTTTGTTTTTTAAGAAGGCAAAATGTGATTCTCTTTCCTTTCCTGGAAATTCTCTGTCTTAATAGGCTCCGTGGATTACAGAGCTCCATGAGCCACTTAGGGAAACTGCCTTGGCAGTTTTGAGCCAGTCTTGTGTACCTTAGGAAACCCCTCCACTCGGTTTGCCAGGTAGGATTTCCCAAGCACAGTCTTTTTCAGATGGCGCTGCTTCCATTTTTAGGAGAGCATAGCAGTCATAAGGCATCACTCCCCCACGTGAAAGCCGTTCTCTCTTTCCCTTTTTAATTGAAGGATCAACTATTCACACAAGGGCCTATCTGCCACATTCGATCACTGTCGGGCCTTGGGGAGAAGTCCCCGATTGATACTCACACCTCCACGCTGTCCTGGAAACAAACAAACAATCAAACAAGCATGTGTGGAGCATAGATATTCACTAGGCATGTCATTTGTTTGACACACCAAAGCATCGCTATTTAATTCTTACAGCAAACAGAATTCCTCCATTTAAACAGAGGCACCTTGTATTAAATCGACATGGCGCTGTACTTGTATTGAGTTTCCTTGGTTATATATGACAACCTATTGAGCACCTTAGGAAATGCAAGTTGACATAACATGATGAAGAGGCACAAAGATATATATATATATGATTCCACTTCCCTGTGAAAATTAAGCACCTTAAAGATTCTACCATTGTGGAAAAAGAAAGGTGATAAACTTGAAACTGCTTACACTAGATAGCCAATGGGGATGAAGTATCCATTGTGTGGATTATCCATGAAAGAAACTGAATTTATAGAACTGGATTAAATAACCTGATCCCCCTTAACACATCACATAATGTTTTATTTTCTTACCATTATCTTACTGATTATTAGCTTAAGAGAATAACCTAGGGAAAAAAAGCACAAAAATATAGTAGAGTACAATGTAATTCAGTTCCCATTTATTTGTTGGGTATCTGTCTTCTGCCTCGGTCATTGCGCTCTGCACTCATCCCTGCTCAGCCCTGGGTTCTAGGCTGACCTTCATGTACAATGTCAGTAGGCCTCTTCTCTCTCTGTCTGGTTTGCTGTTGGTTCATCCATGAGCAGGAGCAAAAGAGGAGAGGATGAGAGGCAAATGCAGCCTCAGAACTTCCTCCCTGTGGTTCCCTCTCTGCCTGGTCTGGGCTGCAGGGCTGCATTCCTAACCAAAGGCTCTGGCTCCTATCCAGTGGGCTCCCTATAGCTCAGCTCTTTCTCCAGGTCCCTGAATCCATTCTCTTCCTATCCACTCCACATGCAAAGATGCTTACTGGCTCCCGGCCAGCTGTTCTCCCAGGAGTCCTCGCTATGACTAGCTGGGGATGCTTTATGATCACTTATTGCTCTCCCTTAACCCTACCCTTCTCTTCATAAGTGGTCCCTTCACTAAATTGTCCTCCATTGTCCATTTAACCTGCCACGACTTTCCTGCTGAGACTCCGATAGATTCCCAAATCTCATTTAATCCCACTCACCATGTAGAATCTTGGGGGCTGGACAAATGCGAAATGCTCCCCTTCATTCTAAGAGTGTCAAAGTAAACAAACAAAATTCCCATTCTGTCACACTTCATTTTGGTGCACTAGACATTTTGAAAGCAAATGCGAGTCATGTTCAGAAGGTCTCAAGGCGGATTGCCGGGTGTGTTCTCATTATATACAGTTCTATTCTACAGTTGATTTTTCAGCCCTTCCTACAAATGCTGTCAAATACTGCTTATCTACAGAATGTGCACGTGTGTGTGTGTGTGTATGTCTGTGATCTCACTTGCACTTAAGTTGGACTTCAGTGTCCTCTGCCTCTCAATTCAAATGCATCCTAGGTACTAAAAATATCTCAGCAGTGGAATTAACTGTCACCAGTTTCACCTAATTTTGTGCTCAGCTCATTGTCATGCGCTCATCTTACACTCAGCCCTTGTCTCAGTAACTCTCCGTTATTTCTTCATTCATGGCTCCAGATGTCATGGTTATCTGGTTTCTCAGCATAGCTCGCTAGGGGTTGACTTGCTAGAGTGAGTCAGGTAATGACAAAGAAGTAACTTTGGAAGACTGTCAGTGAGGGAGAATGGAGAAGAACTTGAAAAGTAGACCCAAGAAGTGATGAAGTGCAGCCGCTGAGGGATGTGAAGGATAAGGCCCGGGTAAGCGTCCTCTTTCTCCTCAGTCCTGGAGGGTATTTCTGAATTAGAGAATGCCATCCTTGATGTCCATAATGCACGGTCTGAGTCATCGCAAAGTGACTCAGTGATATTCATTACAGTCTGGGGGAGAAAGCAGGTGTGCAGCGCTTGCTAAACAGATTTCCTTCAAAAATGGTTCGGATTTTTAAAGTTTGTACTTAAGGAATGAGATTTAGTCATCATGAAAATGAACTTCTATAAAACATCTCATTTCCCAATATGTCAGATAAATGAGATATTATGCACATAATCCTAGCATAAAAGAAATTCTCTGTTCCCCAATGATGCAAGAAAAGGGAAATATTGATCTGGGTGCTTTCTGTTTCAATGTTGAAAAGTAGGTCAAGTAGGTAGTATTTTGGGTGTCATGCAATGTCTTTAGGAGCTTTTGCCGCACATTATTTGCACACAGATTGTGTTTGTACGTGTGTGTGGATTCAGTGGTTGCTAGCAGAGTGCCTGGCTCATGACAATTTCTTGTCCTTATTTTAATTGTGATTTTATCCACTTTCTTTTCTCTTAGATTTTCAGTGAAATACTTGGTGTTTTCCTGATGTATTTTTCATTTCTTAGTTTTAATTCATTTGTGCTTTTGTGTGTCTAGTATTAGGTGGCATCAAATCAGATAGTTTCTGTAAGTGTTCTTAGAGTTATCACAGATGATCACACCAGAATAAAGGAGGTGAAATGCAGCAGCCACACCCTGTGGAACTATTAGGGTATGTAATATGAAAAGCAAGCCTCTCCCTCCCAACTCTGGAAATAAGGGAAATGGACCTGCTTTCTGAGTTTGCTAGTCTTTTGTTTTAAAACTCACTCTTTGTCCAAAGCCTCTGTCTCTGAGCTATTCTTTGATATCATCTTTTTAGCAAGTTTCTTTTCATGCTTCAGGTGTCTCAGTATCTCTTTTTCCTATAGCCTTAAATTTTCACTCTCTATAGATGTTCATATTTTACTATGCTGCATGTTCATTAATTTATTCATTCAATCAATATTTATTAAGTACTATGTTTCAGGCATGGCACTAAGCTCTAGTAATACACAAGTGAGGAAATGTCACGTCAGGCAATTAATGTGAAAGTGGATAAGTGTTAGGGAGGAGATGTCCTGTGTGTTATGTGATGAGCTCCCGATGGCTGTCCTCAGGGAAAGCTATGTGACAGAGGAACATTTAAGATAATTTCTCCAGAACACACTAGGAGGCCATTGTGACATTAATTTTATTCTGAAAGAGCTTCTAATTTAGCATGTAAGCAAAGTTCTGTTTCCCACAGTAGAATGAATATTTTGATTGAATAAGTCAAATGATGATGTGATTAAGCCATTCAGTATCTTTTATCTCTACTAGTTGATGTCATGATAATGCCTGTAACTTTCCTTCTGAAGTACACTGTAGTTGATCACTAAAACCAGCCAATCATAATTTCTCTAGCCCATTCACGAGTATCTCATAAAGATGTGCAATTTGCTCGAGGCTCCCGTGTTGACATAATTCAGTGTCATAGTTGGGAACATGGTCTAGTTGCATGAGGAACTAAGCTGCCAGGGCACAGTCTGTCTCTTCTGGAGCCCCATCACCTGATTTGAATCCTGACCCCAAGAGTCGCCAGCTGTGTGACCTTGAACAAGTTACCTAATCTGTCTGTACCTAAGTTTTCTCATCTGTAAAATGGTGATTATTATATGGCCTGTATCCCTGGCCAGTGTGGCTCAGTTGGTTGGAGTATTGTCCTGTAGACAAAAGATGGTAGGTTTGATTCTGGTCAGGGCACATGCCTGGGTTGCTGGTTTGATCCCTGGTCAGGGTGCATACCCTGGTCGGGGTGTGTACCAGAAGACAACCAATCAACGTTTCTCTCTCATATCAATGTTTCACTTTCACATTGATGCCTCTCTCTCTCTCTCCCTCTCTTTCTGTCTCTCTCTCTCTCTCTGTCTCTCTCTTCCCCCCTCTCTCTAAAAGCAATGAAAAATAAAATGTCCCCAGGAGAAGACAAATTGTTTTAATAACACTGCCTGTGTTGTAGTAGTTCTGTGTGCAGAAGGTTAAAACGCAGTCCATACACGCCAGGTGCTTAAACCCGTGCCTGCCACCTCCTGAGTAATATACAATGCATTAACAAATAAGGTCATTTGACTTCCAGAGAACATGTATTAAGGATATCATTTTAGAAAGCAATAAAAATTATAAATGTGCTTAATTTATTCATTTTTGAATTGGAACACAGATGACAGCAGCTAATGGGACGCGATGGAAAGAGTCCATCCTGGGACTCTTGGGTTTTATTTCTGTCTCCGTACTAATTAGCTTAACAATTTGATAGTCAAGGGTTTAAAGCCTGTTTTTTCCTTTGGAAAGAGACAGGGTTTAGACTCAGGGAAATACCACATTCCACGAAATTAGGAATCATGTCCAGCAGTGCTTGCTTTCTTTAAGTCATTCTTGGCCATTGTCTATTAGTCATGCTAAATGCCAATTATTATCTTTCCAGGTGTCATCACTAGTTATGGGCTTTATCTGGATGGCGTGTTAATTCACAATTCCTCAGAACTCAGCTGCCACGTCCATGGGTTCGCTCCTTGGAGCTTACATTCCTTCCGAGTGCAAGCATGCACGGCCAAAGGCTGTGCACTGGGCCCGCTGGTGAGTTCGCGTTCGTGGAGCCTGGGAGTGGGTTCAATGTCACATGAGTGGGGAACAAGGAAGATATAAGTGCTGGGGACCGCTCTCCACATAGCCAGCCTTTCAGGCAGGATGGGGGATTTTCTTCTTATAAAATTTCACCTAAGACTCAGTAAGAGTTTATATCCAACATAAATTTCAAGACTGCACGTGGCTCTGGTGAAGGAAAGAACCATCAACATTTCACTGAAATTTCTAAATGTACTGATGAGTTGGCCAGCTTAGCAGGCAGGCATACAATTTTGCCTAACTTAGTTAAATATTTAAAGTGCATTTTTTCCCTATAATGGGTTCTATGACTAAGGAAGTTGATGGTGAAAAAGTGAAAATAATTGAAAGCCCACAACTGCCACAATAGGGCAACTCTGCTCCCCAAAAGTTGGGCTAATCAATTAAAAGGTTTAGTTCACCTCATCTGTTAGAATGAAATACTCTAATTTTATTAGTGTGATATTGCTTCGTGAGAACAGTGTTTAAAATTACATTTATATCAGCTTTTGATAGCCACATTTTAGAAATCTATAATATATATCTATATTTCATTAGTAGCTGAAAGATTGACAAAAATTGTGCTTTTTATTACTAGTCTAATTTTGAAAACGCAATTAGTAGTACATAATATTCATAGACTGGCATGACATTCTTTAGTTTCAAAACATCACATTTTAATGTTGTGCGTTTTTCTTGATTAATTAAATTTACCTTCTTTTAACGGAAATGCTCATTAGTTTTAGATCCTTTCTGGCAATCTCTCCTAATGCTCTATCATTTTAATACACTCTGTCTTCATTGAAGAGTGTATTGTATAAATATTACTTTGAAAAAACAGCTCTATCATTTAATTTGTGCTTCCTTATTTTTCATTGCACCTCCCATTTTGCTTCAGAAATT
Source organism: Micronycteris hirsuta (assembly GCA_004026765.1). Lineage (NCBI taxonomy): Eukaryota > Metazoa > Chordata > Mammalia > Chiroptera > Phyllostomidae > Micronycteris > Micronycteris hirsuta. The sequence continues at coordinate 45,580 of PVJI01006064.1, read as the reverse complement.
GGTTGCTTTCCAAGCCGCTATAACATCATCTATCCAGGGAACTGAGCCGGAGTCTTCATTGCCATTAAGCATTTTATAGCCCAGACCCTCAGATGGTTACTTACTCCTAAAAGCAGGCATGGCAATAGGCCAGCTTTTCTTCTCCATTCAGAAAAGGAAAAGAAACAAAAGAACACTTCGCAAGAGCTTGAAATGTAGACTTTCTCAGCAATATAACCTGCCAGTTGTGGTCCTGGCCTTTACACTGGCTGCCACCCCGTCTCTGGTTCGCACAACTTTAAACAAGGGGCACGCGATTATCGACCTGTGTCCTGCGTGGATGTAGGCGATGTTAACCTTAAGAAATCAAGTGCCACCGTGCCCTGATGGGACTGGGGAACAGAATCGGGGTGTGAAACCCGCCCTGCCGTAGCCCCGCCCATGCCAGAGATCTCCTTTTCTCCCCTTGGTCTCTGCTTGATCCTGCGCTCAGCCTGCAGACGCTGTTCCCAAGTCAGTGATCCATCTCTAATCACTGGAATTGAACAATCACGTCTTTATTTAGAACAAGTCAACTATATACTTGCGAAGGAAGTCAGAACCCACAGTCTTCAGTAGATTTCTAGAATATTTTGTACCAGTTATAGGACTTATTATGCCCTCAAAAGATTGCCTATGAGTATTCTAAGTAGCCCAAGACATCTGCCACGATCATGCAGGATATTACAGATTTGGGTCTTTTTGTTGAAGGTTTTTCTTAATGTGTCTCATTGATTTAAGAAGTCTGTGAATCAATCTTAAAAGTCAGGCTTTCCTATTATTAAATTACAGTATGATATTCAGCAAAATTCAGCCAAATGTAGCAACTACATATACATTTCACAGGCTTTCTTTTATTTGAAATCTGATGTTCTAACAATTTTATTGAAACAAAAATACATAATTTCTATTTGTCAATCTTTTTCTGGCAGAAATCAAAGGATAAATTCTGTGAGAGTCAAATTTTGAGTTCATCTGACAACATTTCTCAATGATAACTCTTGGTTTTTAGAAAGCCTGCCTGTTTATTTTACATCTGTTGTATATTTAATATCATTTTTCATGCATGCAGGAAAATACTATTCAAAGTGTTCTATGACAGATATATTCTGCAGATGTGAATGTGTTATGGTTCACCCTCGAATTGCCCATATCGTGAAAGAAAAATAGTTTAAAAAAGGACAAATTAGATGAAATACAATATTTTAAAAATAAAAATGCATACATAAATTTTGCATTCTTACCATTTTAATGTAATATTAGCTCAATATGTTGTTTTTTTCTTTAACCTAAGTTTATTACTTGTTATTTGTAGTTCAGAAGGAATTGCTCTATACCCGTTTAAAAAAAAGGATTTCTTTGTGTTTCTTATCCTTTAACACAGTGTAGTTTGCTTTTAAGGAAATTCCAATGTAAAAAACAGTTTATGATATCTTTGATCCTAATTTTAAGATGGTAATATGCATTGTCAAATTACATCTAATCATTGGGACTTTATAAAAGTTTGAAATAATAATTTTAAAGAACCAGAAAATGCAACAGAGAATTTTTTGTATTCTTTCCTTACTTTCAATTATATTGTCGGATTATATTAGACAGAACCCCTTTATATTTTGTATCTCCAAAAAAGAAGGAATTTGTCCATAGGAAGATCACTTTGCTTTTGTTTGTTTGTTTGTTTACACTTGGCAGTCTAAGGTGAGGAATTTTATGACTCCATTTGGCCTTTGAACATTCATTGAATTCAGTTCCCCAGGGGCCTTCTTAAGGATGAAGTCTGGAACTATAGGTCATCACTGTGTCAGATGCTTAGAAAGCTGGCGTGGTTTCCTGGTGATGGCCTGCTTGCACAGATAAACACCCTGACACACATGGGCACACACATTTTCACATTCGCTTTTTAGAGGAATGCGTATTTAAGACATCTAGATTTTAGTTACAATAGATGTTTTGGTCAAGAAAACACTACATGGGAAATCGACCCCATCATCATCTGCTGCTATTCTCCATGCCTCCTTGGGGCACATATTCTCCTAAACTTCAGATTTCTCAGCTGTTGCAGAAGGAAAATAATGTCTGCTTGGAAAGAGTTGCTGTGAAAATTTAAATGAAATATAATTTATACAAGGGTACTTGCTAGAAGTTTCATCAAGACTGAAAATCTTATTGAAATGTTTAGGTGCTTTAATTGCACATTTGTTCCGTGTGTGTGTGTGTGTGTGTGTGTGTGTGTGTGTGTGTTGCAGGAGGTTTCCAGGGGAATGTAGTCCAATCTCCCAGGTTTCCTCTCCCTTACCATTCTTTTTAAGGCAAGTTAGATAATCAAAAGGTTAAAAAGAATTAAAAGACTGAGTCAGTGCCAAATAGTACAATTACCAAATTCAATGTGGAACAAAACCTGGAGTGTTTATCTAGATACTTAAGGAAATTTTAAAAATATCTCTATTTTGAATTAACCAGATATTTGAGGATAATAATATAATTTTCTGGAATTGCCCTAATTCTTCAACTATTTGAGTCTCGTTTTATTTGGAACCCTTGAAAATCATGTTTATGCAATAATTTGGACTTTAGGCATAGACAGAATAATACTATTACATTGTTGTGAAATATTAAAATGATGAATTGATATTTTTCCAGTCAAAGTTCTTGATCATTAATTTTTGTACATAGCCATTAGACTACAGAAAAAAAAAGTGAGCAGGAGTTATAGATCTCAAGAACCCTGTAGCCCTTCTCAGATGAAAATAAAACATGATGTGACCTCATAGTTATTAAATATTAACACTCTGTCTTTTTCCCATTCATTTCCATAATTGAGAAGGTGAATGCACCCTAGCAAATGAAGGTCTCGTCATGGTGAATATTTGCCTTCTTGTAAGGGGTGGGTCTACACTTCAAAAATAAGGTCCAAATTATCGACCTTCAATGAACCTCAAAAGGTCAACATTCATAAGTGATGCTTAGGAGTTTGTGGTAATTCATTAACAAGTGTGAGCACCACAGCTCAGAGAACTCTGTGTGTGTGTGTGTGTGTGTGTGTGTGTGTGTGTAAAGTGCTTGTTGTGGCCTTTGACAAAGCCCAGAAGTCAGGAAGTTTCGAACACAGAGCTTACGCCTTTCTTCCCTTTTGCAATCCCATGAAAATTGTTTCAAGCCGTCCCATCTCTGCACAGCCGTAGAGACAGCTGCAGTGGGATGGGCCCACGTGTTCTGGAAATCACAAATAACTGCCGTGGTCCAGAGCTCCAACTCCCAGCTCTAACAGCAGGAGGAAGAAAACACGAGGCGTGCTTTGATCGTGCTGACAAAATGAAGTATTCATACAAGATGCTACTGTCAAAATAGTTTACTTCACAGCCAGCAGAGATCCTTTGAAGAAGCAGGCTCAAAGCGAAGCGTGTACTTATTTTATTTGCAAACAAAAATAAATCTTTTTATACTCCCAGGTAGAAAATCGAACTCTAGAAGCTCCTCCGGAAGGAACAGTAAATGTGTTTGTCAAAACAGAGGGATCCCGGAAAGCCCACGTGAGGTGGGCTGCCCCTTTGCGGCCGAACGGACGCTTGACGTACTCAGTCCTTTTTACTGGCATGTTCTACGCAGAGCAAGGTAACTGGATTGTCATTTTTAAACTTTACCGGCATGAGAAAGCCATTGCTTTTCTGGGGAAATCTTTCTCTTTAACCACAAGTTTTGATTTCTTTATTTCCCCTGAAAATATCCCGCAATGAGGAGCTAATCAGCTGTTGCATGGCCCCCAGAGCTGCCGCGCGAGCTTCAGCTGATAAGCTGTGGGAAGGGCGCACTCTCAAGTCCTGGGCTGATTCAGAAACTCTGGGGCTGGGCGCAGCACTCAGCATTTTAACACACCCCTCTGGTCATTCTGCTGCACGCCCAAGTTTGAGAAAGACTGACCTTGCCCCTTTCTTCACACAGGGTAAAAACCTAAAACCTCATGCAGAGTTGAGCTTTAATTTTGCCACCCGTCTTAAACCGGGTTGTGTGTGTATGTGTGTGTGTGTGTGTGGTGTGTGTGAGAGTGACCATTTTCACATTTCTAAACTAAGTTGGTAAGGCTGGTGTGTGTTCCCATAAATGAAATGGACATGGATTAAATGGCATAGGATTTCTTGAGAGTATTATTGAAAACGGTCTTTTTCATATATGTTAGATTAGGTGTGGTTAGGAGTGATGCTCATTTTAAGCAGTCTCTACCATAGAAAAATGCGAGTGTAGATATTACCAAAAATAATTGTGATTAAGTATTTACTTTTAACATTTTCAGAAGTGTTCATATTATTTTTAAAGGAGGTGTTTTCTTGTAAGTGTTTCTTTTAACATTAGTGGCCAATGTGGAGAAAGTTAGACATATTCACACTTGCTCTTAACAATAAAATGGTGATCTTTAGACTTTAAAAATGTTCCTTTGTTTCGGAATTTATCCACAAGTATTTGGAAGACTTAGTAACACCCTGAAAGTGTTACCCCAGGTAAGGGAACAACCTCGGAATTGGCTGAGGATGAGGAAGAGTGCGTGTTTGCATACCGGGATGGTGAGCAAATGCACAGCGAGTTCAAGTGTGTGCCAGCCTGTGCCGATCCTTTCAAAGCTTGGTGTGTCCCTCTTTTATGCAATCAGGTCTTTGATGTATTCGGCTGTGAAGAACTTGTAAGATTATGAGGTGAAGGAGTGATGATCGATGTGAAAAAAAGAAGCCACATTTAGGCTGGACCCATGACAGCCAGCGCTTCCTGCCAAGGCAGCTGTGTGAATAATGCAAGAGCCATGCCCCCCTGTGTTTAATCTTGCATTGTTTTTGCAGAGAAAATTTCTGCTTGCCTTCTAAGGCATGTCATCTCCGGTTGTCATCCCGCCCCTCAAACCATCAAAACGGTATTAAATGTTGCAAAGCTGTGCAGCAGGAGAACTTTCAAAAGTCAGAACCCATTTGCAGAGTAGCCCTTGTAGAAAATGTATTCTGTTCTCGGCAGAATTTTCCTTCAGTTCTTTCCACTGAGAAGTTTACTGATTTCTCCCAGTGGAATCTGCTGGAATTTATCGGTTCATGGTTGGCAGTCACAGATTAAGGTAAATGTCGATCCGTAATGACCCTCTGCATGTTAGTATTGCAGTAAAGCTGGGCTTTTATGTCAAAGATATCGGAGAGGGAGCTATTACACATGACAGAGGTGATCAAGGGACTCCAGACCAAGGCAAGCATTATTAAATATTGACTAGTTCTGTGATTTATGTAGAGCTGGAGGAAAAAAGTGACTTTTTAACCATTATATATTCTTCAGCAACGAAAACCAGCCATTTATCTCCTGATGGTAATAAAGAACGGAGTGCCTGCATATTTTAGTGGCGGGAAAACTGAGTCTTATAAATGAGATGAACTCCTTCATGATAACATTTCAGTGTGTTAATTGCCAAAAGCAAAACAGACAAATTGGAAGCAATTACCAGATTTGACTTGAGGAGTTTGGCAGTGTGCACTCAACTCCCGGGTCGGAAGCAGAAGGATCATCTTGGGATGGACCCCCGGACATTCACGGTGTGGGGTCCCTATTCCCAGAATCCTGATGCACAAATCCTTAAGTACAAGGATTTCCAAAACTGTCCTGTCCTGGCACCTACCAGCAGCTGGGTGACAGACAGGCACACTGGGGACAGGGAGGTCCGCATGACTCGACAGGAGACAAATTAAACATTAATTCGTCAAACTCATTTAAGATATCATCTGTTCGCTAGATTTATACAAAGCTCATCGAATGGTCTAATGGCTAATTGGTTATTTCCTTGACATAATGAATGACTTTATTTCCCCCCTTCCTGAGCCCGTTGCTCAGAGGGGGTGGCTGGATGGGTAAGGTAGAGAAGGTCAGCTAGCCTAGGAAGCAAGCCTAGCTTCCAACTAAATCCGCCTGCAGCCTGGTCACTGTTTGGCAGAGCGGAGTAGTGGGCTGGCTCGGGGAGACTCTCCCACCAGACCCTTTGGTACGTGTCGACCTGGATCCTGAACTACAAACTTGACAAGGCCAATGTTAGATTTTGTAACAACAAATGAGGTGGCACCTATCAAAGTGGGATTCCTCTCAAAGGGTTTAGTTCTTACCAGGTATTATATTCTCATGAATCAGTATTTAAAAGACAGAAAACAGTAAGCAGTTAAAAGTGGCAAAAGTGGTCTCTAGTCCCTATGGAAACCAAGGTGCTCCATTTCTTATAGCTTCTAGAAGTATTTTATGTATATACAAGCAAGTACCTATTTCCCTATTAGCAAATAGGTATATAGTCTTGCTTTAATACTGTGCTTTTTTCCAACTTAGTAATTTCAGAGACCTTGTCACATTAATACATAAAGAACGTCCTCCTTCTTTGTACAGCCTTATACTCTTCAATTGTATAGAGTATACCATCACTGGTTTAACCAGTTCCCTACTAATGGGCATTTAAGTTATCTCTCATCTCCAGCTATTTCAAAGAATGCCTCCATCAATAAAGACGTAGGCACGCCACTTCACACTTTGGCAGGTGTGATAAATTCTCTGCAGTGATTGGCCAGGTCAAAGGAAATGTGAGTTTGTAGCTTTGGAACATGCTGTCAGCCTTCACACCACGGAGGCCGCGAAGTCGTTCTCCTGGGAAACCGGAGGGGGCCTGTGTCTCTAGAGCCGTGTCACCTGAGGATGCTGCCAGTTTGTGGTAAAAACAGGCTGTAACAGTAGCTGGAGAATGCAGTGTTCTTGTGAGGACTTAGTTTGAACTTATTGTCATAAGTTTAAAAACCACGTGTATTTCTTTTACTGGGAATTCTTTGTGTCTTTTGACTTTTACTGAGCTTTAGGAGTTCTTTGTATATTAATGGAATCTGCTACATGAGTAGCAGTATTTTTCCTTTTGCCATTGTTTCTTCTGGCCCTTGAATGCTTTCTTTTTAATACATTTATAGCCAATTCATTTGGGATGTATATAGATATAATATATAACATATGGGTCAAATATTATTTTTTGGGAAAAAATATCCCACGGTCTCAAACCATTTATTAAATAATCCCTATTTCTTCCAAATGATTTGAGTTAACATCTTAAAAAAGTCCTAAATTTCCACATTTATTTATAAATATGTCCGAGCAAATCTGTGCTTTTATTTATACAATCATAGTATTTTAATCATTGAAGCTCTACATATAATTTAATGCCCGGTAGGTTTAGGTCCCCTCATCATTTTTATTTTACAAATTTTTCATCTAATTTTCTTATTTATTTCCTTTAAAGCAATATTGATAATCTGCTACTTCCCTTCAGAAGTCCTTGTTCTGGTTCTATAAGGATGGGATTGGGTTTAAAGGTTACCATGGGCAGAGTTAATATTTCCATGATGTTGGGCTTCTCCATCAATAATGTGATTATACTTTCTCTTTGTCTTCTGTGCCTCTCACAATATCTGAACGTTTTCTCCATATATGCCTTATACATTTTTGTTAAGTTTATTCACTGATGTATCATAATTATATATAAGTTTATATAATTATAAATGATATATATTAGTAAATAAGTAATTTAACAGAGCTCCTTTTTAAAATGACAGAGTTCACCCTCTGCCACCTGTATTTAGAAAGCCATACTTTCAAATATTTGTGTTTAATGGGTGATAGAACTGGTGTATATTTTATCTAACTTCATGAAGCATCTGTGGCTATTTTGTTACTAGAATTTGTTGTCATTTCCCATGTAGCACAGAAATTTCACCAGGTGGAAAATGATAGCCTGATTAATTAGACTCTTAACTCATTTTTAATAAACCAAATCTGAGGTGTAGAAAAGGACATCAAAGGTGGGACCTCAAGGACCTCTGCCCTCCCCCCAGACTTTTCAAACAAGTAGAGAAGGTAAAACAGGCCAGCCTAGCATGTCATTCTCTGGTGCGAGAGGCGAGAGAAGAAACACCAGGCATGCCGGTGTGTCGCGTCAATAGAGCTAACTGGGGGAGGGTTTCGGAAACCCCGGGCCTTGCCCTTTGCTTTGGGAATGGATCAGAGTAACTCGAGTACATCCTGGGAGAAGGTAAGGAGCACAAACACGTGTGAACAGTAAAAGTTAACGGAGCCCACACTGGGGTCTGTTAGATGAGAGGTTCTGCCTTTCCTCATTGTGAACCAGGAAAGGGAGGATCGGCACTTAGTTCTGTGGGGTTCTACCCGATAACAGCACCCTTTTCAGTACGAGGAACGTATGATGCAGACTCGTGTTTTCTAGGGTTTGGAGTGCCGCTTGCCAGCCTGTGCCATGGGCTTCGCTCGGTGGCGATCCAGAGGGAGTTGTTCACCTCGCACAGGCGGACAGCCAGCTCCCCGGGGTCGGCGTGCGGCAGCTGCTTCTCTTGTCTCACACGTATTAACCGTGTCCACTCTCGGTAACAGATAGAGAAGCATTTCCGATGAAACCTATCGAGTGTTCATTTCTTTAAATAAAGGTGTACACTTAGAAATAAACACTGATTCAAACTGACAACATAGCAAAAATGTGGCTGATGTGAAATTTTTTTAAATTATACATTTTTTTATCTGACTGGCAAGTTAGATAAAAAGTGTCATAATGTGTTATGATAATTTATGGTTTTATCCTTATTTTATAAAGTCTCAAAAATAGTTTCATCCACAAATATAAAGCCATCTAATTATTGGGAAAATAGAAAATAATATTATTAAGAGGAAAAGAAAGTATTCTGAGGTTCTTTAGAAAATATTTTCACAAAGATCAGCCCCTTTACTCTGAGACTAGATTCTTTAGACTCTATACACTGGTGCTATTCTGCACACTGGTGGACGGTATCATGTTCAGCTTTTTTTTGTGAGCTGTTTTGGCCTAGTCCTCTGTAAATAGTTTAATTTCTCATATCCCTTCCTTTTGAATGAATTAGGAAATAATCTTCCTTGCCGGGCATCCTGACGGATTGTTTAGTGTGTGAGCTCCTAAGGCGAAGCACCCGGTGTGCTCATTGCTGAGTTCTTTGTGTGCTGTGGATGCCTACCCATTCTGAAAAACTGGGTGGCAGCTTCGTTTTCATCTGTAAATGCCTGTTTCTCCTAATCCCCTATTTTGTATTGTAGCACAGAATAAAGATGTTTATTTGAGAAAGAGAGCATGTGGATCGCTGAAAAAAAAAATAAGAGGGTAAATGAAAATGATCCTTTAGTGTTAGCCAAGGAAGCTGTTGTATTTTAAAAGGAGTAGTTTCATAAACTCATACTGGTGAGATGGAATTGTTTTCTTGGTCCCTGCCAATTCTTCTTTCTGAATATAGAAAGGTATCAGAAATAGTTTTTAGGAGTTTTCTTTTTCTTTTCTTTCCTGCATTGTGGATACCTTCAAACAGCAATGAATCTTCTAAAAGGAAGAGTAGAAGGAAGAAAGATGGAGGAAGGGAGGTAGGGATGGAAGAGAGAGAGAGAAAGATGAGAAAGACCAAATCATGAAATGAGTATTAATCAGGTGTTTTATCTGCTAGTAAGAACGGATGGCCCTGAAAAGGCTTGATTAGTTTTGAAGATTGTTTTTAAAAAGGGAAATGGAGATTTGGAAATAATATATATATATATATATATATATATATATATATATATATATATATATATTCTATATATAATTTATACACACATATACGTAACAATCCTTATCTCTGTGTGGTTGTATTAAGAATGGTTTATTTTCCCAATTTCTTTGCATACTCAATTTAAAAAAGTTTTACAATGAACACATATTGTTTTTGCAATAAAATTTTTTTAAAAAAGAGAGTCAGTGAAAGACAATTCCAGAGCAGAGTAGTCGGGAGGAATCACTGCAGGTTCCCCATCTGAGGTCAGGTCCAAGCCCTCGGCAGAAGCCTATCGCAGGACGAAAGGGCAGCTGGGGAAATTTCAGCGGTCCTCCAGGATAACCCTTGTGGTGACATGGGTGATGTGAAACTTCCCTCTCATGTGTTGCCTGCATTTCTTTCTCCAGTAATTGTCAGTGGTAAACAAACAACACCCCTGAAGAAACTGTAACACCGCAAGGACACAGTAGGATCGTTCAGATAAATAAGTAAGACTATTTATGACTGAAACATAAGGATAGTGGGAGGGAGTTACTGAGGGGTGGAAGGTTCCAGTTTTTTGAATTTTAAAGCTAGGAACCAGAGGCCTGAAGTTTTCTCTGGGATGCTAACATCTGGAAGGAGGCTGGGCAATCTAAAGATGAAATATAAAGGATGGATGCCTTTCCATCCAGAATAAACTGTGCTTTATAAAAAATTGCAAGAGGGAGAAAAGATAGGGAGGCATTGGTTTCCTTGAGAAGGTAAAGAAAGTAGTTAGACGTGGGCACGAAAGCCTTAGCCCATGGCGGGCGGTCCCGGGGATGCAGGGCAGCGTGTAACTTGGAATCCAGTTGGAGAACTTCATAGCTGCGATTTGTCAGCAGGGAGATGAAAGAGGCAGCTTCTTAAGCGATTTGATTTCACTTCCCCGTAAGGAGTTGGAGGGTCAGGTGGCAGGAGCAGCTCACCTGTGATCTTACAAAGTGTGTTTGGTGGAAGAGAAGCGCTTCGGAGAAAGGGAGCAGGATGTCTTGCCTGGCGGCCGAAGAAGCAGAGAAACATGGCTCTTCCTTTTAGCGTCACTTACTCTGCTTTCCCCAATTTTTTTTAGATGGAAAGGTCAGAGAAGGTACAGGTCCATCCCATTTTATTAAATCCAAACCCAATATGGGACCATTGAGACTCAGTGCAAGTCTAAAGAAGCAGGTAATAGTATTTCATGCTCAAATACTCCTCAAGCACAAGCATGTCCAGGACTTCACACCACAGTTTTTTCCACATTGTGCAGGTACTGACCATGCAGTATCTTTCAGAGAAGCAGAAGACACTTAGCGAGCGCCGTGTTAGAGAGTTCTTCTTTCTCCCTGACCATTTCAGATGTTTTAAAATCGACATGAGATATTAGGAATGACAGCTGTGGGGAAATGTTATGTCCAAAGCAAGTATTAATATGAACAGCAGTGAAAATATAGGGAGAATAGGAATATTACATTCTCCTTATTTATTTGAAAAGCAAATTTCTCAACACATTTCTAGAGGTATAAGTGCACATACATATAAATACTCAGGAAATAAAAACCATTTTTACATGGAATTAAAAATCATTGCTGTATTGTTCTGAAAATGTGAATGGGCAATAATAAGCTATAAGTCACTGCAAACATTGGCTATAGAATATTTACCCGGGACTCTATTGACACGTCTGATTGTATATCATGTCATGGCCAATAAAACTATAGAAATGTGTAATTAGGACATATTCTTCCACAAGAATGGAGTTAGGCATTAATTTATCAAACTTACTTAAGAACTCATCTGTTCTCGACACTCACACAGCCGCTTATTGAATTTGTGTCTCACATCTAATTGGCTATTTTCTTGACATAACGAACAAGTTCGAAGTCTGTGCTGTTGTGTCTGTTGAAGCGACGAGGTAATGATGAAATGCAAATCCTAACCCGGGTTGCACACCCAGTCAGGGCTCGTCTCCCACGGGGGTCGGAGCATGCCGGGTTTCTGCACTCTCGTGGCTTAAGTTCGCGTTTCCAGCGCTGCAGAGAGAGCATCCAATGTAAGCCCTTCTCCATCCGCCCTGCCCGTGAAAGGAGACCGGTGGACGGGGAATATGGTCATCACATCACCTCCCCCCGATGTCTTACCTTTGGCTTTAGAAGGCTTTGCATGGTTTATTTTTTTTTAAATCAAATTCCCCTTTTCAAAATGGGAAGTATTTAAAGATTTTTTTAAAATGCCCAAGTCACTTTCATGCTCACCCAATGCCTCCCTGGAGACTTCTGGGACATCCATGACGAGGTTCCCATCAAGACGCCGGTCACGGAGCAGACGTGTAGTACTTCACAGCGGGGGTTGTATGCCACTCACCTGCCTGTCAGGCCTTGGTGTCCGTGTGCTTTGTCACGGCAAGGGCTCACTGTTCGCTGAATAACTAGCAGTAGGAGGGCCCATTTTTAGGTATTTCTAGACTGAGCGTGTAACCATCATCCCTAATCATCTGGATTTTGAATAAGGAGGCTCTCAATAGACAGGTGTCAGCTGTGAATGAGTGTTAGCGGGAAGTGGGTTATGTAGGGAAATGGAACGAAGCCTAGTTCTCTAGGGCCAGTGGGTGGTGTCCACCTCTGAGATGCCACCCTTCAGGTGGGCACTTCCTCCTGTGATTGCTCAGCTCCTTTGTGGGGGCAGGGGGTCTAAGGACAGGCCCCCTCGATGGTTGGTGATGGGCCTTTGTCATCAGACAGAGTTGAGGATCCCAAGCCTCATGCTTTGGCTCCAGTCTCTCAGGAAAATTGAGAACGGAAGACAGGGCTTCCTCAGGCCTGGGGCGAGGGAAGCCTCGGGCCTCAGCTCCTTTCAGAAGCCCAGCCACTTGCCATTGCTGTTTATCGTCACCTTGCTTTTCCTTAAACGCCTTACCTTTAAAGTGGTTCCTGTTTGCTTTCTCCTAATAATTTATTCCTTTATTGTAATAGAGTTTCTTATTATCTTTTTGATTTGAACTATTTCCTGTTTCATGATTTACTCTGTAAGGCATATGCGGAAAACTTATACTAGAAAAATTATTATGCTATAATAATTATGGTGCCATCAAGCTGAATTAAATTATGTTTCATTGTAAATAGTAAAATGTATTAATTTTTTAAAAGCCTTTTTATGCTAGGGAGGAAAAATAAAGTTACCTTCCTGTCCATTCATTAAACACCATGACAGTAGGAGCCACACTGACGACTGATAACCAGTCAACTTGCCCTTTCTTACAGCAGCAGTCCCTTGGAAGTGGTTCCGCCACAGCTTCCTTAGGGCTGTGAGTTAAATGCAACGCATTGAAAAGGATCTGTGCCTTCTACTAATAATTTCATCTTCATTTTGTGTGAATATATGTGGCCAGGTCTTGAAAAAATGTGGCTTTCTTTAATCAGTATAAGATAAAAATAAACCTGCATTTAATTGTGCATTATAATACCCCCTTTAGCATGCAAACATTTAAATTTCCTGGTTTGCACATTAAAAAGTAAAAAGTTGGAAATAATTTGGTAGTATAGTTTATATAAACCAATATACCCAAAACCAGTATCATTTCAACATGTAAGCAAAATCCTAATAATGAGATGCCAACATTCTTTTTTTCATAAGCCTATGTGTGTATTTTACACATGTAAAACACTTCAATTCATTGATAACGTTTATGAGAAATATTTGATCCTATTTAGGTTTCATAAAGTTTGCAATTAAAAAATTAGATTCACATACCAACATCTTTAAAATTTTTCCAGGAACTAAATCAGTGATCAGATTTTAATTAAAATCAACTACAGGCACATGTCAAGTGCCCAAAGCCCCACGTGGACAGCGGCTATTGTAGCGGATAGTTTAGGGCTAGGACGTGGGTAGAAAGTGTCAGCAGACGTGGAAAGGTTAAGAGTTCACTTGGTACCAAACTTTTGAGACTGTTTTGCCTACAAATTTTAAGGAACACGAGGTAAGTAGTTTTTTGTTTTTTTTTTCTTTTAATCAACTGGTTGGCTCCATGGATAGGATCAAACAGTTACTTTCCACCCTGGCTGGTGTAGCTCAGTGGATTGAGTGCAGGCTGGGAACCAAAGAGTCCCGGTTCGATTCCCAGTCAGGGCACATGCCTGGGTTGCGGGCCAGGTCCCTGTGAGGGCCATGTGAGAGGCAACCATACATTGTTCTTTCTCTCCCTCTCTTCCTCCCTCCCTTCCCCTCTCTCTAAAGAAAATAAATAAAAATAAAAAAATCTTTAAAAAAAAACAGTTACTTTCCATTTATGTGCAAAACATTTCCGTTCTTTCTAGTTCCTTTAATTTTCTGTAAGGCGAATATGTACATATGCCCTAGTTATATGGAAAGCTTTCTCTGTGGATATCTCTGTTATCCTGAAGATAGCCCTCAGCAAAACAGAAAACATCTATATTAAAGAAAAAATTAAGTGTCGTTAATGTGCCCCCACATTTTGTTTTCACTCCCCAGCTGCCTTATATAAATCATGTAAATAAGCACAATAAACATGGATTGAGTGAGTCCATACTACTTTGGATTTTAGAGGTTCATCATGCGTTTTGGCACGCAGAAGTTGGCCCAGGAAAGCTAGACATATGTCATATGTCAAACCGCGGCTTCCATCAAGTTCAGAACCGCATTTCTTTCCTGGCGTCACAACTTAGTGTAATGGCACTTGGCGGCATTGGCACTTCCGATACGACTGCTTTTGACTAGCTCAGCATTCTCAAAAAATAAATCGTTCTTTCCCTCTGTGATTGAAAGGGTTAAATAGTCCCAATTCATTACCACTCACAAAAGGATTTATTTTGTTCTCATAAATCAGTTTTACTCCACATTTTTATTATTCCCTTGGGTGAGCTACTCCAATTGAAATCAATACAAGTGCAAGTGACACAATCAATCTAGGTATTTGATTATGGATTAGAGATCCCTGGGTCTGCTTTTTAGCCAGTTTCTTTCTGATCATCTCCCCAAAGAACTGAATATTCTTATTGGCATCTATGAGTTATGAACATGTTGGAAAAGTAGCAAATCTTCATTGGTACCCTGACAACAGGACCCTGCAGAAGGAGCAAGGATTGAAAGATCAAGATTCAAATATGGAACTATAACATGGTTAGTAAACAATTCAGATTGCTCAATATTTTTCTTATGATGAAGTAAGCTTTAAAATAACTTCTTTTTTTTTTTAATTTATAAGACGAGTGGCTATAAACTGCAAGCTTAGGCTGCAATAGGCATGTGCTTAGCTATTTCTCTTGACAGAGATGTTACCTCTTTTCTCACCTGTATTTTGTAACGGCAAGAAAACAGTTAAGGTGAGTGAATGCCTTTGAAGGGATTCAGGCGGGTTCTCTTTATTCCGATAATTATGCAGACTGGGAAGCCACCATCTGGGGGCTTCGAAGGAAACAGTTCAACTTTAAATTAGAGAGCAAAATTTACGAAGTTGTCGCTCAGGAGGGTAACATTTGTACATCAAACTCTCTTTGCTTTACAAACAAATTTATATCTTATGATCCTTTACACACTGAATGCTTATTTTGGGACCCTGGTACCACATTATAGTTCTCTTGCCTCTGACTCGAGCCACCTGTTCTTGGTTCTTAAGCCAAATTTTTGGATAGGCACAGTTAAGCCTTTCCTGTAATTCATTTTCATACATTTAGAAAAAGGCAGGATTTGGAGCACTTATCTGATTATTTCCTTAACGTAACATCTAAGGCTATCTTAACACTGCATTTTCCTCTTCCTGCAAATATTTTAGCCTTATTTAGCCATGTCCTTGTTTTCACCAAGATCTTTCGGGAGGAGATGTTCTGCGTTTCTGGCAAATCACCTCTGGAAGTCTAAAAACATATTTCAGCAGCAGCTGGAACAGTACACTCACCCTTCTGTCACCGAAGAATCACTCATTGTTCTTTAGTTCCTCTGATGAAGCCCTTAGCGCGGCAGCTATCACTGCACTCACAGCAAAGTGCTCGGACTTCCATTTGCAGACTTCCTGGGCCTGTGGAATTAGGGACTGTCTGTAACGTATTTTCTTCCTGCTTCTTTCCTTTTCGGTAATTTGCATCCATAACTGCTGAATAATGAAAGACATTCAAAGCATTAATGACAATACAGGGCACTGGCATAAGATAGGGTCATATCAATAAAATGTTCTTGCCACACACCCTGTTCCACTCTTTAAAAAGGAGTTTACTCAAGAAAATCAATCTAGAAATTGGAAATGGCTCTCTTTATTGAGGAAGGCAGGACATTTTTAAGAGGTTGTCAGTTTAATTGTTTAATTCAGAGGTTGGCACACTTTTTCTGCAAAACCACATACTAAACATTTTAGACTTTGCAGGCAGTGTGGTCTCTGGCGTAACTTCTCAATTATGCTGGAGTAGCATGACAGTATCTGAAAGTATCAGTGGCTGTCCTGTGTTCTAATCAAACTTCATTTACAAGAACAGACAGCTGGCCAGATTTGGCCTGTGGGCAGTAGTTTGCGGATCCTTGGTTTTACTGTAATTTATAAATTTAAATGCAGCGTATGTATTTTCTTTGGACATTCAACCTTCTCAAGATTCTTTTGATTTTCCAAAAGTATGCATGCTGACTTAGAAATGCACATCACATATAAAAATAATATTAACCAAGACCCACCCCCTATAGACAACCAATGTTAACGAATATCACTTTTCCATTCTCCATTTCGTGGGTGGTTTTTGGTGGCCGATAACAGGAATTATGTCCCATGGAGGCAGAAGGAGTTGTTGTAGAAAATGGAGCCGTTCTAACAGTTGTCAGGAGAGCTGGGGAGTCGGACTTGCTTGGAACCACAGACGGCTTGGTCATCCGGAAGAATCCTAATGGACCCGGAGTCATTGTTTCACCCCACCGACCTTGTCAGTCCCCACATGGACTTACTTGATTGAGAACCCTGCGGTCAAGTGCGCACTAGAGCTTTAATCACTTATGGAAAAAGAAATAAATCTAAGTTGTATTTCTGATCATTTTCTTTTCATGTATCTACCATCATCTCTCTGATTGTTACAAGTTCTCGATCTTTTTTCTTATGCATTAATTATGATTATCTCAAGTCTTTCCCTCACACTGTTCATTTAGTTTTCAGCTATTCCTGTTCTGTTCTTTGCTTTTTCTAACTTGTTTATTAAATACTAATGACTTTTTCTAGTATCCAGTTTGTTTCTCTGGCTCTGCAATATTCTTTTACATGTTATGGGGAATACGTATCATTTACCCCCAGAGAGCTGCATGATTCATTTGTCTTATGTTGGGATCTTTTCTTTCCTTGTGGCCATATGTATGTATATTTAGCATGTAATTTCTTCCTTCAGACTCATGTTGCCTGTGCCTGGTATGGTCTGCTTTGTCCAGGCTTCATTTTTGTTCCGAAAACAGCCTACTTCTTTCCATTTCCAGTGCTTGTTCATCTACCCTCAACCTGAACTTTGAGAACCGGGTGTTGCTATTTATTAATGTCCTTCTCTGTAGACCTGGGGGTGGAGGAAGGGGAGCAAACTACAGGGTATGAATTGATATATTGGGCAGAATTCTGAGGAATCTAGTTTCTCTGTCTCCTCTCAGATCCAAGTAAACGTCCTTCCCATTCACTGCATTCATTCGCTTATATCACCTCCCCTTCTGGGAGCATCGGCTTCTTCCCCTAACTCAGCACAGTGGTGGACAGGGCAGCTAGTCCTGACTGCTCTCCCAATCCCTACGGACTCAGCTCAGTCATTTCCCCTTTAGATTAGACATTGGTAAGAGTTCCCAGGATTTCCCTGGTTTACATTTCTTCCTGTTGGAGAAGAGTTAGGAACTGCGCTATGCCAAGCATGAATTTATCACATCTTTCTTCCACCGTGAGATTCCAAAATTAGTACCATTAACAAATCCCCTTTCTATTGGGGTAGCATTGGTGAAAAGTACTGCATAAATTTCCGGTGCATAACTTCATAACATCACATCTGTATACTTTGTCGTGTGCTTCCACCTGAAGCTCAGTCCCCGTTCATCACTGTATATTTGAACCCTGCACCCTCTTTGTTCTCCCCCAACATTCTTTCATCTGTATCTATGAATGTAGTTTGTTTGTTTTGTTGGTGGTCATTTGTTGCTTTTTCTTTGATATCTCACATATCAGTGAAATCGTATGTTCTCGTCCTTTTCTGACTTACTTCACTTAGCATAATACTATACATTTCCTAGTTGATGAAATATTTGCTGTATTTATCCCCTGAACCACAGCTGTCATTCCAGCCAAATGACTGCTTTAAAGAGGAATCAAAACAGTACAGCTTTTACTAGATGACAACTAATTAAAACTTGCATTAGAGTAATTGCTGTAATGGTAAGAAATATGATGCATTAATAGAGCACTGTTTTCCTCAGAGCCCTAAGTGGTTCAGGGGTTACTTTTTTTTTTCTTTCAAAATGTTCTGTGGAAAAACAGCTACATAGGTATATATTACAAATATTTTCTATGTTAGCAAAAATTTAAGGCCAGGAATAGGTTCCTTTAACCGTGTAATAACTTAAACAAATACCTGGCACCTTTCATATTTCTACCAAAGTGAGACCTATTAGAACAATGGAGTTTGGAGGACACATTTGCCTTCGGGTAATATAATTTGAAATGATATCCTTAGAAAGAATAAATAAAGGTAGCTTAAATATTAATATGTGCTATCCAACGTGAGCTAGAATTCTTAGCTCGCATTAAAGGCCTTTTTTGTCATTTGATGTCTTTTGATTTTAGTATTGGAAGAATTTGGTAATAGCGGGATGGAGCTAAACCACACTAAAATTGAGACCTCAATACAGGAAAAATCTAGCTTTTCCTTTTTACAGCCAGAAGTGGGAAAATTAGTCAATGCATTTTCTCCCCTAAGGTGTAATTGGATTCAGGGAGAGGCTAACTTAAAACAGGACCAGGTCTGACATGTAAAATCTTCACACGGTAACAAGAATCCGTTTGGTTTGTTCGCTGTCATTTCTCATTATCATCTTTGTCATGAGAGTGGATTCATGTTGTGCCATTTTCTGTTCTTGTTACAATCTTTGTCACATGAATAAGATATCAGGATGTTAATGCCTGGCATACAGTCTTCCGTGTGTGATGATACCGTACAGGTCTACTCTGACCTTTGCAATATTACGTATTCGGATTGGTTGTTCCTTTCACCTCTTTCCCACAAGTTAATAAGGCTGTAAAAAGGAGGGAGCTGAACGGCCAGCCAGTCAAATTACAGAATATTGAAAAGGTCAGAACAGTACAGCACCGAGGGAAAAAATTATGGAATATATGGTGCATTAACATTCTTGTGACAATGATTGTAACAAGAATGGGAACGCATACCCACTCATGTTATTTCAATCTAGAGAACCCAACAGGAAGAAATTCCCAGGACAGCAGTGATACACGCATCCCTGAGTCGTACGTGGGAAGCTGTCTGTTTATGCAGATTTTTGCTTAAGAATCATCATATAGAAAATATCCTATTGTTCAACCAGTACGAATGCTAACAGGAAGATTTTAGCTGTCAAATGGACATGGATGTTGTTAACATTTTAGAACGGCTTCCTGTTTGAAGCTGGAGAAGTTTCTTTGCAAGTAAGAGCTGTAGGACAGGAGATTTACTTTGGCTGTTTCTTTATTTAACAGTTTTTTATTCAATATAAGATAGAAAAGTAGGAATGCATGAATTAACCTTTTTGAAAATTTTTTTTAGAGTGTAGAGTCTCTACATGCTGTTACTGTGAAATAGTATCTGAGAATCTATTTAAAATTTACACGCCCTCTATGAAATATGTTTTCTTCGTGTGATACATAATGTTGGCCTATATTCAAAGAATCCCTCTTTCCCCTGTATCGTCCATCGGGGAGGGAGGAGAAATACTTAAATCAGAAATCCTGAAGTTATTGTTCTCAGGTATACAGTAATCTTTACTCATTTTTTAAATTATTTTTGTGCATATTAAAAATTTTTTATCAAACAACTGTACTAGATTTTGTAGTCCATAAAGATAGACTTGGTTTAAGAGTTAGCTTTCTGTACTCTCTGAAGAAGCATTATTTCACGAATAGAATAAACATTTTATAGCTCAAAGCTAGAATCTGAAGGTATCAATAAGATGCCGAACATGACCTCATTGATTTGGGAAGCAAAATAAATAAATTTTGATTATAACTCTAAGACTGGCTTGGAAGAAACAAAATAGGAACAGACTCGAAGATACAGAGAACCGACTGGTGGGTACCAGAGGGAAGGGGTTGGGAGGCCAGGTGAAAAAATTGAAGGGATTTGAACTAAATTACACAATAGTCATGGGGTTGTAAAGCAAAGCACAGGGAATACAGTCAACAAAATTTGAATAATGAGGTATAGAGCCAGGTAGATATCTGAAATATTGGGGAGGGGGGCATTTTGCAAAGATTATGGTTGTCTGCTCACTATGCTGTGTGCTTGATGCTAACACAGAATATTGTTGAATGCCAACTGTAATTGAAAAATAAAATTTAGGGAAAAAGGCTAGCTTTAACATGGATGAAATAACCCCAGATCCATAGTTCTTCCTGCAGGAAGAGAACCACTAATGAGTTCTGGTTCCTACGCTTGGGTAGTCTCATTCAGTAAGACCTGGAATGGAACTCAGGGAGGTACATGTTTATTAAGAATCTCCATTGGATTTTGACGTAGGTGAACATGGGAACATTCCGCAAAGAGCCGGTGCAAGCCTCAGTTAGAGCCCAAGGGTGCAGGGTGCAGCCAGAGAGGGTGGAAGAGAGAAACTCCACTTCAGACTCCCGGGTCCTCGCGGCGAGGCGATGCAGAACCGTGGTTCCTGAACACAGAAGCCTCAGCAGGCCTGTGCCATGCATTTTCACTCACAGACAGGGTCAGCGCTGAGGCCAAGCGCGCAGGAAAGCTAACCTGTGATAGGACATGCTTATCGCGTCAGCCTTTTCCGCCTTGACCCTTGAGGCTGAACCGCCCGGACTGCATTTTCCAGACCACTGGCAACAAAGCATATGCAGAGGAAAGTGAAAAAGCAGCCCCTGGCAGGAGCAGGGATCAGAGGACTTCCATTTTAAGAATTGTTTCCAATGATCTAGGAGCCCAAATTCAAAGTTCAAGGTCAAGTTCAAAGGAAAAGAGTGAGGGCAGGGAGAATGAAGTGGAGGGAAAGCTGAAATCCACGGACCCTGTTTTGGTTTCATTGAGGGTCGGAACCATGTCAGTTGCTCTAGGTCTGTGAACTGAGCTGCCTATCACAGCTGCGTGCTTCCTGGAGATGTACACGTTCTTTTTTGAGCTGAACAAAATGGTTTATGTAATTACATACTTCTCATAATTATTGAGTAATTATATACTTCTTATAATTACTGAGTAATCATTGTTCTATAATTAGAATGCGATGTTACAACTAATTGTATAATTGCCGTGTATTAATGTTATCTGGGAAACTTAGAATAAAGTGGTATTTAATATATTTCCCCCTGCCATGCCATTTTCAAAGCTGGCAACAGTGTTTGTTTTACAGCTAGAAATTCGCTTCAAAAACCAACCAAGTGCAAGGGGAGAAAAGAAGCTCGCCAATATTATAAGCGTAGATGTTAACTCATTGATCTTACGTTTGCACCTCGTGAAAAATTTGTAACATTGCATTCTCTTGGCTTAATTTTAGAATTTTCATTACTGTTTTGCAATTTGCCATCTTTTGAAAGATGGGCACAGTCACACTGCCTGGATAGGATGAGGTGTCCTTTTTGAAAGCTTACAGCTGGGCACGCGACCACAGCAGTAGTGGCTGCAGCTGTAGCGGAAAAGGCTTCCATGGAGCTATGCATTATGGGAGCGTAAGGAGGCTTCAGATGTGAGGAATGTAATCTTCTTAGTCAATGGATAGAAGTGATTCACATTCCATCCTAACCAGGTCTCCTGATGCCTTTTGAACACATGGTTACCAGCGCCTAGCAAAGGCTACTCCCAGCATGCAGTTGGAGCTCAAGAATCTTTGGTTGAGTGAAGTTGACTAGTTGTCAAGAACCTATGAAAGCTACTTCATACAGCTCAAGTTAGGAGTGCCTTTGCAATGAGTCCAGAGGTTTTCAAAGGCTGCTTTGCAGGTTTCAGGGCTTCCTGCTAGTATGTGTTACACATACATAGCTGTGAATTGTATGTTTCCAGGTTAGGAACTAAAAACCATTCCTGATCTGTGAATATACCTTCACCTTGTTTCACTAAAAATGAATAGAAGTGATTATTTCTGTGTTTTAGCCCACACATACCACTTATTGCCTTTGGAGAAGACATTACATTAAAAGTAAATGTAACAAGTGATTTGGCAAAGGAAGAAGGCTATTTGAAGTAAATATTACTATTCTTAATGGTTCTTTTCAGGGGTGTTTTAAGAGTAATTATAACTAAATGTACTAAGATTAAGCAATATTTTGAAAAATTGGTCAAATGTAAACTTTTCAGGAAAGCACCTAACATTGAAAGTGAAATAAATGTTACAACACAATTTTTGGAGTGGGCCTTTTTCTAACTCAAGTCTAATTTCTCATTCTCCTTAACACTGGACGTCACCCTGCTACGTAGAAGAGGTAAATCCCTGTTGTCAGGCAGCAGAGTGTTCCCGTGCCCCAGGCACGCTGAGATTTGAGAATGGGCTTGTTGAAGCCCTGGCAGGATGGGGGGTTGGTGTGCGGTGGGGACACATGGGAAGGGATTCTGTTCTACAGCCAGGCAACCTCTGCATTTTCCCAGAGAGCTGGGAATTGGCCCCTCCAGATCAGAGGGGACACAGGACTTCCATCCCCGGTGGCTTTCCAGGATCTTCTGACCAATTCTGCTGTAAACAGGCAGTAGATAGAAAGCAGTCAACCCATCTCTCCAGCAAAATGAGCAGAAACTACCCCCACTAACAAGAAGTAAGACTTCTGACACAGACGTTTGACTGTCCTATTGACGCTTATATCCGGAACCATTCCACTTGGGGAAAAGAGAGTGATTTCCTCGCAGTGTGCACATCACGGAAAATTCACGTATTTGAGAATCCATGAAACAAATTGTAAATAATGCTTCAATGGATAAATTTATACATCCATGCAGAATTTTTCCTTATCTGCCTTATATATGTGATCCAACTTCATACTGTCTCAGGATATCAGTCCAGTAATTTCGATCCCTGTGATGAATGAATTAGAAAGCATCGTGCGTTATCAGATATCATTCTGTCCACAGCATTGTGAAATAGAAGTAAGGGAACGCAATGCCTTTTATGGTGGTGATAGTTGAATTCTGTTTAGTATTGGATATTTAGCAACCCAACCAAAGGTTTACATAATAGCAGAACAGAATCCTTCAATACAGGCTGAATTAAATGTTTCCTTTTTACCCAGCAGGTAATAACTGGACTCTTCTGAACGGCACAAAATTGGTGCACAGTGGTGAAGAGACCGACCTCTGGGTGCCTGTGGACGGGCTGGTCCCTTTTACGAACTACACTGTGCGAGTGAATGCTTCCGGGTCCCGGGGCAGCTTGCTGAGTGACGCTGCCACTCTTGTCATGCCACCTGCGGGTAAGTCGGAGAATGACGTTGTCTATCTGCAGTTACACCAAGTCTCTGCTGAGCACCTCGTTCATTGTTAGAATTAACCTTTTTAGAGCTTAGCGGCTCACTCATATGCCTGGTGGATTGGATTGTTGTTTTATGGGGATCCTATGACTGATGTTATTTTATTGTTTCATTGAGACTTCTGCCTCATACTCTGTGTGTGTGTGTGTGTGTAAATGCACATGTACATTTCTTGCTTTATACGTGTTAAAACGATTGTGAAATGCTTTGAGACTTTGTTTGAGACTTGATTTAGATTCAAAACTTACATTTTAATTTTCTAATACAAGTGGTTTTTGTCCCTGGTTTGTTGAGGATGTAATTTAGGTGTGTATCTAAACTTTTCTTTTCTTTTTTTAGATTTTATTTGTTTTTAGAGAGAGGGGAAGGGAGAAGGAAAGAAAGGGAGAGAAACATCAATGTGTGGTTGCCTCTCACATACCCACTCCTGGGTACCTGGCTTGCAACTCAGGCATGTGCCCTGACTGGGAATCAAACTGGCAGCCCTTTGGTTCACAGGCTGGTGCTCAGTCCATTGAGCTACACCAGCCAGGGCTATATCTAAACTTTTGGCAAAAATGGACAGTGTATAGGTAATAGAATAGAAAAACTGTACTCACACCACTGGAAAAACACCTTTAAATTCCACGTCTTGGTGGTTAGAGTTCAGTATTGTCATGTTCGTATGTGAAATGTGATCCAATCTGGATATTTGAATTTTAACAATTTCTATAAAAAGGACCTAGCTTATCCAGAATTATTATTTTGATCTGCTTCAATGCCACCCTGTTTTAACTGTTTGTGGGACTAACTACTAAGAAGAAAAATTCTTCTTACAGCAACATGTCCAGCCCTTGAATAGAAAGCATGCCTCAGGAGAGTAAGAGCGTGATTCTGAATTGTGTGTTCAGGAATGGATGTTCCCTGAAAATACCGCAGGAAGCACCTCAGGATGACCCCAGTGTCTGTCCGGTAGCCCGGTTCCGGGAACAGATGTGTTCTGGGCGCAGGGAGAATGTCAATCCCTTGTTAACAGGAATCTGCAGGCTGGAAAAATACATCTCCAGTCCCAGTGAGTCCAAAAGCCAGAAAGGGCTCAGGACGAGAGGAAAGAAGGGTTAGCCTGCAGTTCCTACAGAACCCCTCTCGCAGGGAGAGATTCATTGCCTGCTCTGTCGTAAAAACAGCTCACTATTATCTCCCTTTTATGGCATTATAGAGTTGATGAATGGATGTTTACTGAAACACTTGCAACTCCAACTGGCAGAAGCCACGTTGTTTAAGAAAAGAATGCTTGAAACAGACTTTTGGGGCTAATCAACTGAAATAGTATCATATTTCAGGAGCCCGTCATAAAAATGGGAACTGAAGTTCGATAGGTGCTTATTTAAGAATTGAGACCAAAAGAAGAAAGCTTGTGTGTTCAGATCTTCCTTTTGGACTCGAACCCAGTGTGCTGGAAAGAACAGAAAATTGTGACGGCCCCATACCTTAGTACATATTATCCTTGACTCACGTTTAGGTACTGAAGAGTCATCAGTGATTTAACGGAGGTTTTTTAAAGTTACATAGTAATATCTTCTTAACAGGATATGGAATATTTAGTAAGTTATATATTAATGTCATGGCATCTACATGGATTTAGATAGTTTGTAATTTATATCGCATTCATAAAATAGGGGTAATTTAATTGTTTATGTGTTTGAGAACATACAGTCTAATATTTTGTAATATTTATGTGTGTGGGTACACACACACACACACACACACACACATACACACACAGAATTCAGTTAACCATAGCGAGCTCCTGTTTGTGGCGAATGCAGTGCACACTGTGTGGCTGTGTCTGTCTGGGTTAGTAGAAGGGCTAATGCTTTGCAAGCAGGAGGAAATGAAAGTATTGTTTATAGTGGGGGGAAAGCGACCTGCTGAGGCTTAGCTCCGCTGCTCCTCTGTGGACACCGGTCCCCCTTGTCAGTCATTGCAGTGCTCTGCAGGGCCCGCCCTCTGGGGACCAGGCGGCCATTCCCACTGTGTTCTCAGAAACCCAGAATGTGAGAGATGGCCCTTCACCAAACGAGGGAGCAAGATGTCTTCACAGACAGACTGTGATTTGCCCAAGTTTATTGCGGCCATTAGGATGGACTTTTTTTTCCCATTCTTAGATTGTTGTTGATTACAATTAGGAAACTTATAGCTTTGAAATTATCTTTTTTATGACCTTGTGGCAGTTGAAAGGTGATACCTCATTGATTAAATAGGTTTTAGTTCATGCTTCCTTTTACCTAATGATCTGAAAACATATTATCCTGATTTACACATAAAATCATGCTGAAAAGCATGTGGCATTCACAAGAATATGTGTGTTTAAGTAGAATTAAATTAGTACTGAGAGTTATTAAAGAAATCTTCCATGCCTCTGTCCAGTGAACTGCATTTCATACCGAAATGAATAATAAATGAACCAAGATGTAGAGAAGCGAACCAACTTATGGGCAGAGGAGGTTCTATGTGCTATTTACGTTTCATTATACTTGGATTGTTACCATTATTGCCATTTCCATGATTTCAATATTAGATATCTTTTTTTAATGGTGATGTTGCATTCCTACTATGTTTCCATGCTTGATCATGCAAGATTCGTAATGATAATGCCCTTTGTTTTCTTCTCCGTGTACTCTAAAACATAGTAATAGAAGATTTGGGTAAAAATATTTTTTTTCTTTATCGAAGGCTGGCTATCAGACTTAAAATTTCCTTTACCCCCTTGATCTGGCCAAATCCTCCTCATTTTTTAGGCTTCAATTTAGCCACCTGTCCATCCAAAAGCCATCTTTCCCCTAGCAAGGCTGAAATCCCGCCTGTGTTGCATGGTGGTGTCCTATTGTGCTTAGAGTACCTGTCTGACCCCACTGAAAAGGTCCTGGGTCACCCCATCCTGCCAGGCAGGGACCGTTCCTTGTTCACATTTTTATCTTCAGGACCTAGACTGACCCTGACAGGTGGTAGGTGTAAGATGAACAATTGGTGAGTGAATAAATGAATCAGTCAGCCAAGACAGCTGAATTGCCAGCCTTAGATTCTATGGTTGTCATGGCTCAGGTCTCCCCAGTCCTCATCTCCTACCTGAGCAACCTCTCATACTTATCAAGCTGTGGACAATGTGACCTGCTCAGTGAAGGGACGCTGCAGCCACCGGCTGGTAGGGGACCAGACTGCACCGAGGGCAGGGGAAGGAGGGTAAGAAGCCCTCGCGGATTGCACCAGCTCCTCACCCAGGGTCCTTCCCTGCAGGGGTATGTCTCCTACACAGGCATAGGAAGAACAGACCGTGGTTCACACAGGCATTTAGACAAGGAGACCTGGAGGGACATGGGCCAAAACAGTTCTCAGTTGTGGTTATGACACATTTTATTTGATACTAGCTTTTCATATGTTTCAAATGAGGACAGAAATATGATTCGTGTGCCGTTTTTTGAATACCAATTATACCTCAATAAAACCAGAACTTATAAAAAAAAAACTAAACTCTAACATACCTAATTTCAAAGCCTAGTTGATTCTATTAAATCTTCCTGTTTCATTGTTGTTATTATTTAATAAAACTAATTTTATTAAAAAATAAAAGTAACTTTGACCCTCCCACAAAAAAAAAGAAAAGAGAAACATGATTAAACAGTATGATAAACACAAGTTACTTTGAAAATGGAAATTAACACCAGTGAAATCATGAAACCAGTATTTCGGTACACATACAGTGGCAAATCTCAAATAGTGCACATTTTTTACTTTAAAAATTATTTTGGAAGAGTATTTGGTGAACTGGAGAATTTGTTTTCCTTCCAATTGTATAGCATATCCTTCCCTACATCTGTGTATTCAGGTTTTTGTATTTCTGCAGTAACCACATTTTTAGGTTGTTTGTTATAACGTACTGTTCAGGTTTAGCACTAAGATACTCCTAGAAATGAGGAATATACTTCATCAGAGCTCTTGAATAGCATTATAGTGCAGGTTCAAGAGTTCTAGGCAAAGAAATAAAAAAATAAAAACGGAATCCAAATGTTAATCCATAAATATGAAACTTCCCTGTGGCCTCTCCGCCCTCAAGGCCTGGAGTTACTAATGGGGTTAGGGTTTCAGCTCTTAATGGGGCCGGTGCATTAGTGTTTTGTATGCATGGAATTCAGCATTCAGTTTAATAAGTGGTTGACATTGGTGATGTCCCTTAATTTGCTTAAATCTAATTGGCTCTTTTATCAGTCAAACCTGTATGGATTGGCAATTGATCAGAAAGGGTCAGCCATGACTCCGCATGCAGTTAAAGGAGGGAGCCACCAGTTACAGCCACAGTTGCATGATAATAAGCAAAGGAAGAACAAATGAGCTTAGAGGAGGAAAGCAAAGAAGCTTACAAGTTTTGCAGGATCTTCAAGTTCAGAACAAAGGCATTATAGAGTATATAAATTTTAAATACACCGCATTTTGCCTCCAGACTTAAGCCTGTGTTTTTTTTTTTTTGCACATGAACTCAAATCTTGTCTGAAACTGTCTTTGTCACATCAAAGAACTGCTCAGAAAGCTGAGAGAGACAGAAGAAGCATAAAAGGGCATAGTTTAAAATGATTAGTGACAAATCCCATACTGATGAACTAGAAAGAGGTTTTTTATGAAAGTTTTATATTTTTGCAAAAGGAATAATTTTATTCTGTTTATCTTTTTCTGGCCTGCTTTAAAGTAACAGTTAAAGCAACTCAGAGCCACCTTAGTTAGGGAGCTTAATCCAGTTTTCCAAATCCAATTCATGGCTTCAAATCGATGAGAATTATTAAAATCTACAAAGTTCGTAAAAATACTAAGCTTGGGGAATGTGTTTCTTTTACAAATGTATGTTATTAGAAAATCACAAACAGAGAAAGGCAAAACAATTATGCGCGGTTTGTTTTGGGACTTGCTTTACTTGATCTCTTCTTGATCTCCCTCCCCAGGTAAAACACTGATGAAAAGTGGTAAAATTCGTTTAGAAGTGGCACTTAGGCATATGGAAAAGCGTAGACTTTAGAATTCTACACACCTAGTTTTGATTCTGCTTCTTTCCCTCACTGGCTGAGTAATTATGAGCAAATCCACAAATATATCTGAATCTAAGTTTGTTCATCCGTAAAATAGGCTTGATGATAATTCCTACCTGATCCGGGATTAAACAGGGCAGTATATATAATGTGCTTAGCACGGAGCCTGTCTTGGCAAATTTCTGTTTTATAATTTGTGAAATTTTCCTCACTCCTCATATTCACTGTCTTGACAATGAACTCTCTGTTTATGAAAACATTTTAGAAAGGAACTAACTTCTGAGCCATGGAGGAGACAGAAAAAACTTTGAATTGTGCCTCCAGCGAAGGGCTGCCTGCTTCCCACATTTGCATACTCTCCTGTGGTTTGTAAAGAAACACTCCCGCACACGCACACAGTTAACTGCCATTTTTAGAACATCCTGGGGCAAGAGAGGGAGACCCCCCCATTTTTTTAAATCACATTTTCCTACTTTATCAGGGGAAAGGGGTGGAAAGTATTATTCCTTTTAGTTCCATTGATATTTTAAAAATCCTATTTTAAAAAAGAAAAAAGTACATTCTTTTTCTGTTTTTTATCTTGGAATAAAGGTTTATCTATAACTTTAAGGTTAAAAAAATCACATCTGTCTGACTGGCTTGGCAGTTTGAAAACAACTTGAAGTTTTATTTGAATTCTTATGGTGCCCTAAAGAAATTTTTGCTTTATTTTTTTAAATAATATTCTTATTCTTTGCCCTTCATTATCATTGACAGACTCTATGCCTGACTCACAAAATTCTGCGAGCATTTTCCTGTCTGTATGAAGTTTCACAAAAGCGAGACAAATTCTTAATGTATCTCAGGTAGTTAAAGTCCATAGTTTTAATCTCTGTGCCTTAGGAACTTGGAGAAAATTCTTGAATCTCCATTAAGAGGTACAGCGTACCCAGAGACTAAAGGTTCTAGAGCGCTGTAGAAACTTCATGAAGAGTAGACGTGACAACGGTGTGCAGATGCGCTACACCACTGTGATGCTCGTGTTCATTTGTTCACTGGGACAGGTGAACCTGGACATGTGAGGGTGTCCAGAACACCCTGCATGAGAGCAGTCCTAGGGACACTTCGATGATTAGGGTGAAACTCACACTGCCTTTCATTTCGATGTCCCCTCTGCGCGTTTCGTGCTTGTCTCCCGGGCAGCAGCCCTCAGCCAGTGTGCTGGGGCGCACTGCAGTGCGTGCCTGTTTAGTCGGGGGCATCGACCTCCTTTCCCGCAGATTGTCACATACAAAAATGACAGCAGCCACCACAACAGCTGTCCTGTGTGAATGAATCAAAATCATACCCCTTTTATTTTCTTTGTCAGATTGGCAAATTATATTATATATATATATATATGCACACCACAGAATTTTAGTAATTCGTTTGCGTGTGCTGTGAGATGAAAAAGGTTGAAAATCACCGGACTAGAGTATAAATCCATGGTGAGGACAGATGAGTGGATGGATGGCAGTAGATGGAAGAGGCGTGGTTGAATCTCTCCTTTTCATCCATTCTTCCTTTATTCCCTCTATTCTTCCCATTCTTCTCCCCCCCTCCCTCCTCCCTCCTTCCTTTTCTTCCCAGACCTCTCTCACCATGTACTTGACTCTGAGCACAGAGAAGGAGATCAGTAATGCTTCCCAACAGGCCTCCAGGGGTAGTAGTGACCTTGTGGTTTTTGGTTTGGGTTTTTTTTGCACCCATCAGGCCTGCATCCTTTTCAGCTTTTCTTTTGATTGCAGAGTCCCATTTTCCCACTGGGCACCCTACACCCTCCATCTCAGAGCCAGTGAGAAGCTGTAAACCATGCTAGCCAGCAGAGATATGTGGCATGCCCTGGGTTTGAACCTGGGATTCAGTTGTATCTGCTGCCAGTCCCAGTGCCCCTCAGAGGGTCTGAGAATGCAGCCAACATGGAGAAAGTAAAGCAGATCTGAGAGGAGGAGGCAGAGTAGATTCTGGTGGTATCATTTATCCCTTCGATTCAGCTCTGCCGACAGCCAGCGCTTTGCCTAGACTTTTCTATCCCAGGAGACAACCCCTTTCATTCCTTAATCCTGTGTGTGTTGGGTGGATGTCCTGCCAGCTGTGTGCAAAAGTATTTAAACCACAAGACTCTTGAGAGTCAGGAAGAAGAGGAGAGAGCATTTAGAGAAGTGTCATAACATCTTAAAATCATACCAGGTGGTGGCTGCTCACCAGGTGGCTTTTGTTTGAGCTCTCAAGTGGGGGGACCTCAGGGAGCAAACGGGAAATGAACTGGTAGCAGCTAAGACTGTGCTGTTGCCGATCTCATTCTGAAAGTGCTCGTCAGAACCACTTCTTTGTCCACATCTCAGACCCTGAGCACCAGCGACAGCCTCTGCCCTGGTTGTCCGGGCCCACTGACACACTTGACTGTGATGCAGGTTTCTCACCTCTAAGCTGGCAGACCCAAACTGGATCCGTGGTCCCCACAGTGCAGTCTCAGACGAGGGGCATCCGCATCACCTGGAACCTGTTGGAAATGCGGAGTCTGGCGTCCCATCCTCAAGCTACTGAATCTGAAATTCTGAGTCTGGGGTCGAGGGACCTATTACGTACGAGAGCCCCCCCGTCCCCCGCAGGGTATCGGGATGCATACCCAAGTTTGAAAAGCACTCAGCCTGGTCCTCTGTAAAACGCCTTCAAAGAAAAATCATTCAACGATCTTGTCTGGGCCTCCACACCACACTCAGAACCGAGACACCGAGTCCCTGAGGGAAAGTGGGTGACACTGGACCCTACGCTCCCCTCGTCTTTGAATCTGGAGGCTCCAGGCCCTGGGTCAGAGTCCTGTCCAGTGTAAGAGAGACACACGTTCTCGAGTCCCCCGAGTGGGGCAGGAACACCCTGGCTCACCCCTTCCGGGCGTGGAGTCCTACCTGTGGCGCCCGAAAGCAACAGGTGGGATGTTTTATGCACCGAGGAACACTAATCGACCCTACAGTGGAGAAGCTGTCAGCTGAATTTCTTCTGCTCTTCGATTCCTTCGTGCAACATCTGTCTCAAGGAACTCCGTGTAACGAAACCTCGAGTCTCCGTCCTCGGGAGATTTCTTAATGAGCGTCTTGTGGCTGCACGTCCTCTGAGGGTTTCGGAACCTGTCTCCTCAAGTCAGTTACGTCTTCATTCTGGATTCCAGGGTTTGCTGGCTTTCAGACCTCCTGCTCACGAGTTTTCTTTCTAGGAGTTCACGAACACAGCTCCACAAAGCGGGCTGGCCATTTTCAGCTGCCCAGAGAACAGTGAAGGTCGTGGAATTGTGTGTTTGATAAAAATGCAGGCACACCTTGTTTTACTGTGGCTTGGATTCCAGAACACTGCAATAAAGGGTCGCAATAAAGTGAGCTGTAATCTCTTTACTAGTGCTGGGCCTGGTCTTCACTTCGCGAAGCGTGATAAAGCCAAGTGCAATCAAGTGAGCCCTGCCTGCAGTTTTCCTCGAGGAAGTTCGCAATTGCTCACATTTAGCCCCGACTAGGGTCAGGTACTGTTTAGGATAAACTCATATTAACTCATCTAAGCCTCACAGACTCAATGAAGAAAGTGTTATTATTATCCACATTTACATGCGAGGAAGCCCGAGGAAAAGAGATTGGCTTGCAACTAGTTTATTAAGGTCGTGCAGCTCATAAATGGTAGAAACCATATTTAGACCTTGAGACTGACTTCGGAAGCCTGCTGCTGGGCCACCGGGCTCCACATGTATCTGAAGGACCACCTGCTGACCACGCGTGTCCTCTCTGAGCGAAGGGAGCACAAATGTCGTGGTCTTTCTGGTCAACAGGGGTCTGAACACGTGGCCTGACCCTGAAGTTGTGTCAGATATAATTTTATCGGGAGCATTGTTTGCTTGAAACATCAGGTGTCCAAATCTTGTCATTAATGAACTAGAGAGCTGTCCTCTGTTAGATACAGGGTCCTAGCACTTCAAGTTTAAAATCTAATGAGAAGGGAAAAAATTCAGTTGAAACAGGTAATTTTACAGCCTTACAAAGAAGCTTTAAGCAGGAGCGATATTATGCAGTCCACACTGTGTATAGACAGCAAAAATCAGCCATTGGGACCATCCTTTCCTAGTTTGGATATAAAGACTTACTTTTCCACCAAGTTTTTGACACCCTTCTTTCATATTGGCCTATGAATTACTATCTAAGATCAACTGTAATTAGATGAAGAGAATACTAAATTAACTTCATATTTATTTAGGGAAGGAGAGCCCTTTAATTTTTCTGGAAATATTTACTTTTCTGAACTTTTAGCTTTTCAGTGACATGAATTGCCATTTATGTTTTTTCTTTGACTTGTGACAGAAGGTAAGTTTGCTGACCTGCTTTGCTGTTGCAGAGGCTTTTGTGTGGGTGTGAAACAGATAATACCTTTAGAATGCGTGCAAATGCATTTATCCAAAACATTAGTGCTATTACTGCTAATTACTAAGTTGTCCTGTCTTTGGGCCTATATTAAAATTGAATTCTCTGTGTTAATGCCCTCTCTACCACAGGGAAAATGAGTAGATATAATCTGATTGAACCTAATATGCACTCTTGTAAAGAGAGACTTAATTTTTCTAACAATGTTGATTGTAGAAACAATTTTGAAGCTACATTAAAAGGGAGCAAAGAAGCCTATATGTTTGTAAAAAGAATCATTGTCTCCATGTATTAAAAAAAATTCCATGGACTGATTCATGACACTGTCATCACATGAGGACACTTAACAAGTGCAACATTGGAAAACCCAGGAGGGTGAAGCGTGTGGCATATCAGGGAACAGAGTGGCCAGAGGAATGGCCCTCTGCGTCCTCTGGCTGGTCAGGAAGGAGCCCCAACCTCGCTGAAGTCTGAGGTTGAGGGCATGACCATGGGAACAGGCGTGGCCCTCATTCACTGGGTTGACTCTATAACTCCAGCACGCCTGTCCCTCCAATGGTGCATTTATTTGGCTCATCGACTGCAGGGTCCGTCCAATTCTGAGTTTTAACTTGACCACCACCCACAGCCCCTGGCATTTTCAGTTCTGATTGCATGATCTCCTCCTGTCTAGGTCTCAGTTCGTTCACCTAAAAAGGGGTGTCACAGTCACATGACCATCCGCAGTGGGCTTTGGTAAGGGATAAAGCATGGCCGGGCACAGACAGGGGATGGTGTGTTAGTAGCGACTCCGCTGTTTGTTTAAAGAAGGAAGGCATGCTGTGGAATAAGCACAAGATATACAAATACTGTCAACATTGAGGCTGAAAATTAAATCCAAGCATCTGATTTTTTTTTTCCTTGATGATCCTAACAAGTGCCTCCAAAGCTAAATGTAAGGAAACAGCAGACCGGTTGTGGCATATTAAATTATAAGTGAGGACTAATTGGAGGATCAGAAATGCTCTTTGAGAGAGATCACTTGACGGCTCGGAGAGACATCAGCTGTCTCCCTCCGTCTCCTCTGTTGGTACTGTCTGTCTTGACAGTACCCGGCCCCACAGTTTCCGAGTCTCGATGTTCAGTGGAACACGCAGGTCTTTGAGAGGCACCGCGGGGGCTTGTCCTGGTGGTTCCGGCATGGGGGAAATTGAAATGTACATGTTTTTTTCTCATTTATCAAAGACAGGCAAGAATCTAAACTGACATTTTATATCAAATGAATTATGAACTGTGTACTTTGTACCTAAGGGAACAACAACTAAATTAGACTCTGGGATTAAAGGGGTAGGGGGAGGGAGAGGGAGAGAGACAAAAACAGTTTTTTAATAAAACATACAGTAATTTCTTTTACTATGTCTGACAGTAGCATGGCCAAACAGAATCTGCTCACAGTACTAGTGAATGGATGTGGCCCTGTGGAGATCTGTAAGCTTTGAATATATTTGAGACATTTTCTCAGAAAGGATTAGACCCGGACTTCTCATATAGCCAGGCTTTGTGACCTGCGAACACTTCTCGATCATCTAAAGTTAACTGGTATTTTTTTTTTTTTTTGTAATGCTGCCTTTCTTAGGGAGAAAAGAAAACATTTTCAAATTCTTCCTGACAAAATATGAGATTAGAGGTTGCTTGAAGGAAAAAAAATAGTGTGCAGGATAGAAATGATATGCATGAAGCTGCCACATTCTCTGTGTCTTCTGTTCATCGCTGACACCTGCACACATATCCACAGCCACACTCACATATAAGCAAAAGAAACAGTAGTGATTAAGAACATGGATTTCAAAATCAACCTGATCGGGTTCATGTAGCTTAGTAGGAGGAGTTTAATTTCTTCTCTTACTGGCTATATGACCTTGAACAAGTTACCAAGTTACATAATCATACTGTGCCTCCTTTGGGGGCTGGGACAGGAGACAGTAGTAACTACCACATAAGCCTGACACAGAGAATTAAGTATGATACGTGTGTGCAAAGAATAGAATGCATTGCTGGATGCGAAACAATTGTGCATTGCATTGCAAAGTTTATCAGTGAGGACACTGGGTAGCAACAAATTAGCCCTCCACTTTGTAACAGCTGCTGATTCCATGAGAATAGACAGCATTAGAATTAAACTTTGAAGGGGAAGAAGGATTCTATTCAATATACCCAATAATTATTCCTGAAATTAATTGAAGATGCTTAGAAATTAGGGGCAATCTTGCCTTTTTCTTCTAGAGGAAGCTATGTTTTGATTACCATGCTATTTTTCAAATGTAGGCATTCCAATTTGCGCTACATATACATTAAAGAAGGTTATTAATATTAATACATTTGTTTTCTGCTTCTGAATTCCCTCAGGTTTATAAACCTAAAACTAACAAAATTCCTTGGTATTAATTTCACATGCTTTCTGATACCAATGCCATCCTGGATAGCAATCATGAGGCTAAATTACTATAAACAAATAACCCACTAATAGTCTGATTGCAGATTGTCTTCGTCTAAATTTAATTACATAGTTATTAATTATTATTGTGGTCAAATATGCACCATTTTTTATTCTCAATTTTGGATTCTACCGCTACTACTCATGAGCTGAAACCAGTTCTTAGAAGTCATGCAGCATTTTTTATTGTTTTACACTCTCTAGTAGAGAATGAACATAATGGCCTGTTGCGGTAAGGGATGCCCCATTTAAGGATAGGTCTTCTAGTTATTGTTAGTTAATTAATTAATTAATCAACTTGAATATTATATCCAATCCCATTGCTAAGATGACTTTTATAATCAATCCTCTCCGGTTCTCCCATCATTAAATGACCGAAGTTTATCAGTTATTCAAAGATCACTTAATTGCTTGGCTTGTCACTCTATCCCAGAATAATAGGCTCAGTGGCATCAGAAGGAAGCGTCCAATTCTAAAAATATAGTAGTTTATCTCCTTAACTACATTTTTGAACAATTGTCCTTATTAGAAGCAGTCGGCAAGAGAATATGTAGTGCACTCTCTTGAAAGAGATTGACCTAGCTTGAATTTACTCATTGTTCAAATCATGTATTAGCCATGCCAAGAATATCTATTTTTAATTTTACAAAGGTGAAATTCTTCAGAGAATTATTTTAAATGAAATGAATGAGCAATATTTGAACTAAAAATAGGGTGGACTTAATCCACTAATATTTTGGTTGTATATATTTTAAATTATTTTTCCAATTGAAGATACACTCTTACACAAAGGACTCCAGCAATCAGATTCTAAAGGAAAAAGAATTTAATCTATGCTGCCTAGAAACTAATTTGGATGAATATGATGGTATTCAAAATAATAGGAATAATAAGAAATTCTCTTAGGAATACTAAGAGGAATTCAAATGTCAAGAGCAAAGGCTTAAATAGAGTATCTAAATCGAGGAAATCTGTAAGGAAAAGGAATAAAATTTGATTGGTGGTTTGGGGCTTAACAAAAAAAAATTCTTCTAGGCGTTATGACCACCAGCTTCAGGGCCTCTAATTAGTCTGACAAAGTGACAGTTCCGTATTCCAGTTAAACAAATAATGCATCTAATGAAATTCAAAATCTCTATTCTTCTCTGGGCACAAGGAGCTCCATCAATCACCGCTTTGGGGTATTTGAAAATCAACAGAGGATGAATTCAGTCTGTCTGCTGTTTCCTGGTTAACACATTCACTGTGAAACTGTCTTGCAGAGTAATTTCAAGCAAGTCTTTAATCTTCAACCAGGAGGAGAAGTGGAGGTGGAGGGATGTTGCCTTGGTCCCACAGATGCTCATGGGGAGTGGAATCTTTCATTTCTCAAAGTGGTCAATAGCGATTAGTATTCCGGGGCGTCCCTGTGTTCTGGCGCCCTGGCTCACCTCTGACCCCTCTTTCTCTATCACTCCTATTAGGGACTGTACTGGGGGCAGATCTCTGCTTCTTCCCGTCCCAATTAGAGCTTTCTTAGTGAGCACCGGGCAGCTTCTCACTTCATGAAGAGCAATTACCAGGGCCAGGTGAGATCGGCCAGTGGGGGTTCATAGAACATTTGACAAATATTTGCACGAGTTCTGACTGACATCTCACAGCGGTGGCACGTTGGTGAAATGTCGGATTTCCCTCAGAAATGTAGACTCGAAGAAGTCAGTGAAAGACCAAAGGCAAATGGACCATCTTCAGATTTTGTTCAATAACACAATCTGAAATATTTTATTTTGTCCCTGAGCTGAGTGACAAAAAATGATGGATTTTTATAACACAATTTTTATTTTATGCATATACTTTCTTCCTAAGAAGAATTTTTGTCCTAAATACTCCTCTACTGCACTAATAACATTCTTGAGAAGATGTCATCCTTTCTTTAGCTTGGGTCCATGGAGCTGTAGCTCCCACCTCTTCTGTTCTCGCTCTCAAGGCTTTTATATAGAAAATGCTTTTAATTAGCCAACAGAGTGTAGATCTTATTAGCTGCCTTATTAGATTGTACAGTATGTGTGTGTGCTTGTCATATTATCATATTTATGTCATAATGTTTCTAATGATGTAGTTATATATTGTATGTATATAGGTATACGAATGCATACATAAACAAAATGTTTATTTTGATGGGAACCCTAGGACATCCCTCATTCATACCTAATTTCTGAGCGTACAAGTAAGTAAACCCAACTTTCTGGGAAACAGTTTGTCATATTATGTGTGAAATGGTAACAACATTCATTCCTATTGACCCAACAATTCTAAAAAGCACGCCAAAAGACGCACTGGCTAGGACACTCAGGATATTTAGTGTTACTTACAATGCCCAAAACGATATCATTCTGTGTCCATCAGAAACAGCTTTGTTAAGTGAATATTCTTAGTCTACGAAGAGAATACATGCAATTAAATGCTTTGCTTTTTTAATAGCACTCCGATTCCATGTGTTCATTGAAAAATGATTGATCTGGCATTTTTAGTCAGATGACCACTTTGACTGAACCACACAGCCAGTCTGAACGCACTGAGAAACTTCTGTATTAAGCAGGCCAAGGTTGAGACGCGCAGGGGGACTCAAAGCACGTGTCGTAGAAAGAAGAGCCAGTCTCCCCATGCTCTGCCCTGCTCAGAATGCCTGAGGAGCACTGAGTTGAAGTATAAGGCGTATTATTTTCAAAGGGACATTCTCACACTGGGACAGGTCAAAGCCAGGGAACGAGGCTAGATAATGGTCGAGGAATTCCATTAGATGGAAACTGCTCGGAGGGAGCAGAGGTGTTTAAGCTGAAATGGGGAGATTTCGTGAAGAAGAGGACAGCTGCTCATCACGGCCTGAAGTTCAGTGCCGTGGCTGCGGCAGAGGCCGTTCTCGGGGAGTAGGTGCAGACAAGGCCTTGAAGGCAGGCGTACAGGTTGTTAGCATGACCACCTGTGTGCCTCCTCCGCGGAGCCCCCGTGCGTGCCTGCTGCAGCCCGCTTAACCCAGGTCCACCGTTTACAGTGCCCCGTTTCACCCTCAGAGGGTGCTGGTGTGCACAGAAGATTGTATTCACCTTCAGTTAGGTAGAAGTGATGTAGTTCTCAATTCTCTATCACAAAGAGCTGACTAACAGTCAGAAGAGCCCAATACTGTAATGGGGTGATTTACAAAAGCAGCTATTTTTCCTATCACTGATAATGAGCAAACAGAGGCCTGAGGTCACCCCTTTGGGGGGGGGGTTAGGCAAGAATTCTTTATTTGGCGGGAGGTTAAAGTTGGTGGCTTCCAGGCTATCTGCACTCCCAATTGAAAATGCCGTTTTATTTTACATTCTATGGTCAAGGGTCACTTTCAAGACATATCTACAAATGACACTGAACTTTAAAATATATTTCTCTTACTAACACGAAGACCTGTTTATTTTGCATGCCGTAAATTTATGCGGGCATTGACTAAATCCTGAGAACTAGCAAATTCACACTGGTAGTTCTATGTGAGGTGCTTTGGGGATGATAAGGAGGCAGAGAACCTGCTGTGACAAAAAAAACCCAAAAAAACAAAAACCAAAACCAGGAAAGTACTATTGGAGACGATGACTTGGATGGAAAATAAATCCAGCCTTCACTGTCGTACATCGAATGTATTTACTGTTATCGATGATCTGCTTTAATACCTATTTAATCTATTTACTGTTTCTTTTCCATTAGAAATCACCTCCTGTAACATGCTGTTTTGTGGCACAGAATTAAAGGCCCTGCCTTTGAATTTCGATATCCCCAGTTTAAATTCTCACTCCGCCAGTCACCAGTTTGTGATTTGAGATAAAATATGTAACCTCTCTGAGCCTCGGCTTCATTATCTATACTACCAAAAGTTAACACTGCGATTTTGTAGTGTGATTCTGAGAATTAGGGATAATTATGTTAAAGAAGCTGGCGCACAGTGCAGGTTCCAAAAGTTAGCTGTTACACGAGACGATTTTGTGAACATTAAATCTACTTTCACCTACTTGTCACTGCTTAATGCTGCTCTATTTGTACCTCCTTGCGCTCAAGGTTGGCCGTCCATTTGTTACCACATCTGCATATTCCTCATAATTAATATCTTTTTTTAATGACATATGGTTTAGTGACTGGAAATTGAGTCTTGCCTTCTGTTTTCAATTTGTTTATGACTCAACGACTCAATATGTGTGTCTGAACTCTAATTTTCCATTCTGGAGACTAGAATTTAAAAGCCTTGCTCACGTGTAGCTGTTTCAGAAAATGAGAGGAAAATGTGTATCCAAGGATTTTGAATATGTGCCAGGCTCTCCAGCCAGGATGCCAAGAGATGACAGGTCAGGGCTTCTCTTATGTTATGTGACCAGGGACACCTGAACGGGGATGGCCCGTGGTCTCAGTGCTGAAGCGAGAACGGCCTGGGCTGTGCTGGGTCAGGTCCCAAGTGGAGCCAGCGGGTAGCGTCACACCTGCCTGGAATGGGCACAAGCAGGCTCGATGGGTGTCCCTGGCACTGGAATTAGGCTGAGTTGTGATGACCCAGATGAACTAGGGGTCCCCACGGCAGGGCCCCTTGCAGGCCTGTCCCCCTGAGAGGCAGCATCCAGGGCACATGGGGGCATGAGTTCCTAACCCATGAAATCCCTGTATTTTCACCTTTTTTACGCTGGGTCCATATTCTCTGTTATAGTTACTTGAGTCGTGTCTTATCTCTCTATTAAATATCAGATAGAATGGCCCATCTTTCTTCTATCTATTCTGCCCTTTCCCCACCCCCAGCAAAGAACTAAGCACAGAGGAACATTGCATAGCTTTAATCATAGACTCAAATTTAATACAAAATATTACGGACTTCTTTGGTACCTTTGGGTAGTATTTTATTCTGGCACTTGGCAATGCACACACACACGGATACACTGCACTGGCAACAAGTTGGGGCTGAGAAACTGGCACTCTGACAGTCACCTTGGACTGATTTTGTCCCCAAAACTTTACTGTTCTGGCCACTCTAACCAGAGTAAGTCACTGATCACATGGGAAAAAAAGATCTCTATTTTTTTTGTTTTTGTTTTTTTCTTCTTAGAGCTTCCCTACAGTTCTCTCCATCAGTATGGAGCCAAGGCTGGGACACTGTGTTTGTTTTTCATTTGGGGGGAAGGTTTGTTGTTTTGTCGTTTGGACAGGGAAGAGTCCACAAGTCCACTTCCTTTGAAAGCTTATTAAAATCATACATTCAAAAGACTATACCAGCTAGGGTAGTCTAACCTGTGATTAAACTTATCACTTAATGTTTTGTATTCATTTTGCCTTCCAAAAAAAAAGGTGAAATTTGAAATTGTATTCAGCGCTCCCTTCCTTTGAATTTATGGGTCGCGGTAGCTATGTTATCCGGCTGTCGTGTAGGACTAGTATTTACTGGACGAGACGTGTTGATTCAGGAGGCTGTCGGTGGAGTGCCTGCCCCGGGAGGGCCGTATTAAACTTGAGAGAAGCTTTTTGAGCAACATAGCATCTTGGAGACGATATATCACGCTGATAGATGCACGGCTCCTCTGTTCGGAATCCAGGGGCGGAATTATGGCCGGCTCCCAGTCATTGCTTCGGTGCTAAGGAGCCTCTGAGGAATAGGTTTGGATAAAAGGGGTTAACCAGAGGGGAAAGAAAGGTTTCCAGAACCCAGTGTCACTGAAAGCATACAGAATGAATAGTGCTGCCTAAATAATTTAAGATGGTCACTCTGTTTGGAAAAATTTTTGCAATTTTATATCAGCAGAGGGTGACCAATTTAATGTGGTACATTTTTTGTGATCACTCAGAATTCAAGATATATTATTATTACTATGATTATTATTTAATGTCTACTTTTGAACATTTCTGTCCTTAATAACACGGCAATGTAGTTTTTAACACAAAGAGATTATGTTTGTGTACCTATTTAAAATACTAATTTTTATGTTGATAATTTGTTAGAGCTGGGTTTTATTCAGAATTTGAATTGTTGATTAATTTATATTCTTGACACAGAAATATTTACAAAAAATAATCTAGTGAGGGATATGGCTTTCTATGTTAGCCATTATATGAAATTTGCTCTTTACTTTTTACCCATGGTCTTTTTATGTACATGCATTTGTTATAAATCAATTAAAGAATATATGTCAAATAAGAGCCCTGGCTGGTGTAGCTCAGTGGATTGAGCACGGGCTGCGAACCAAAGGGTTGCCAGTTTGATTCCCGGTCTAGGGCACGTGCCTGGGTTGCGGTCCAGATGAGTGGCAACCACACATTGATATTTCTCTTTCTCTCTTTCTCCCTCCCTTCCCCTCTCTCAAAAAATAAATAAATAAAATCTTTTTTAAAAGAATATATATCAAATAAGAAATCATCATTGTTAAAACCATTTTTGTTCACAGACAAAATATTAGTTAAGAAATCTTTAGCAACAAACGTCCTTCTAACCAAAGATTTAGAGTTAAGTTTTGGGGTGGCTGGTCCTGGGCATCAATCTCACTGCATTCCCCAGTCACGTGACATCTCTGCAAACTGGGAGAACCACTTCCTACCATTTCATCTCTCTCCAAGCATCCAATCTAACTCTCGAACTTTGTCACTGAGAAAGTGGATGACATCAGAAGAGATCTTGGCTGGCTTTGCAGCGGCAGACCTACCTGTCTCCCTGCATCTGCACCCCGCACCCCCCCCCACCCTGCATTCACTTCTGCACAGCAAGCGGTACACACGCCTGCTTTATTCCACAGCCTGTGCGCACTGCCTCTCGGTTCCACCCGAGTGTGCACTGGCTTGCCTCCCTCGCCCATACAAGGAATTTGCTCTGATAATTATTCTTCCTTCTCCTGCTTCATTTTCACCAACCCTTTCTGGGTCATTCTGTGACAAATAGCCAGATATTTCTTCAGCAAAATGGGCTTATTTGAGAACACCAAAGAATTGCAATTCAGGACAAATGGTCTAAGGGTGAACTACACAGGAGCCCATAGAAACAAAGGAGAAGAACTCTCTTTTGTGGATGTGGGGGCACGGGGTGGGGGTCATTGTCAACAGAGTCTGTGGAAGGAAAAGAAAAATTTACAGCAGAGTGACTTTTCATTGGCTGAGGTATGGCCGTCTCTCATTGGCTGAGGCATGGCCGTCTCTCATTGGCTGAGGCATAGCCGTCTCTCATTGGCTGAGCTGTAACTGGGCAAGGAGGACCCTTTCTTCCTGCTGAGTAGTAAGGTAGCATCACTTCCTATTGAAGGTACATCTTAATGTTGGGGACAGTGGTGTGTGTTGAAGACCTATGTGAGTTCTCTCCTCTGGTCTCCCGACTCCATTTTAAATGAGGCGTCTGTTACTGGTTTTCATGATTCTAATAAGCCTGCGTGTGCTGTAACATCTTCCAGTTTCTAGAAAACCTTCCTTCAGTACAGTGCACTTTCCTAAATGCAGCTCCATTTTGTACTCCCCTGTAGAACAAAATTCCCCAAAGCGATGTCTGTGTGCCCTGGGTCCTGTTGCCCCTCCTTCTCACTCCCCTCTCACCTTCTCTGATCACACCCCCACGCCCAACTGGCATGGCATATGTTCTCGACAAGGTCACCAAACGCCTCCACTTGGCCAAATATAATGTATGACTCTGTGTTCTTGTTTCTTAATCTCCCGGCACACTCGATAGAGTGGATCAGTCCTTCTTTTGACATATGGCTTCTTGACTTGTCTTCTACGTGGCACCTTCTCTTAATGTTTCCTCTACCTTGCTGAGCCCTCCTCCTCCCGACCTCAGAAATGTGGCAGACCTCAGGGCTCCGTTCTCAGACCTCTTTGGCACTCACCCCTGGTTCCTTTCATCAAGTATCAGCCATCGAGTACCGCCATCCACTCACCCACAGCTCCTATCCAGACTCGGATCTTCCTTGCCGTCTCCATAAAGATGTTAACACCCCTCTTAAGTGTGATGTGGACGGTCCAGACCTCTTAATCCCCTGATGAGCTGTCTTCGCCCCTCTCTGTTCTTCATCTCAGTACTGACACCAAAGTTCACCTGGGTGTTCAGGCCAAAAACATCCACATCATCTGTAACGTCCTTACTTTCTCTTGGCAGTACACACCCCGTTCAACTGAACAGCACGGTATATCCTCGTCCCCACAGCCATCAGCTGAAGTGTCGATTACTGCACAGGTGATTTACCTGTTTCTACTCTTGTCCCTGCTCCTCTAATAGCCCTGAGTGGCCTTTATCACTTTAGAATCATGCCATTTCCTTTATTAGTAACCCACAATGGCCTCCAACCCCATTTAGAATGGCATGCGGAGTCCTTACTGTGACCTGTTAGGACTAGACCCTGGCCACCCCTGCCACCCTTTCCCTTCCCTCCTCCTTGGTCTGTTCCAGCCACATTGGCCTCTGTGAGTTCCTTAAGCACATGCAGTGCTTCCCCTTCTCGCGGCCTTTGCGCTTCCTGCTCACTCTGGTTGGATTGCTCCCTCTCCAGACATTCTCACAGCCACCCTCCATCACTGAAGTCTCTGCTCAAAGGTCACCCAAGGATACATTCTCCTCATGTAACCTGAATTGTTATCAAACACCTGAAACCACGCACTTCTTTTCACCTTCTCTCCTGAGCACCTGTCACAGTTTGGTGTGATCTGCATCTGTTCACCGCTTGCTTCCTCCATTCCCATGTACATTCCATGGGTCAGCGGCCACGTCTGCTTCACTCGGTGCTGTTACCCCTCCACAAAGATCACTGCTTCGCACAGAGTAGAGGCTCAATAAGTGTTTATTGAACAAATTAGTGAGTTAACCCTTACAACCAATTGATGAAACATGTAATCTAATTCTTCCTTTCTCATCAGTGGTCGTTCGTTAACCTCATGGTTCACAGGCAGTTCTCTTGAATTGGAAAGATGTGAACTCACACTACGTAAGGTTATATAAAAAATAAAGTTGTAAATTAACCCTGATACTTGTTTTAATTATTTTGATCTCATTTACCAATAGTTTCTAGTAATTCTTCGTCAAGAAGAGCTTATATTACACTATTTCTAAACAATTACATTATAGTAGCACTCAAAATATTCTAAGGTAAGTTCAAATTAGTCTAATAAAAGAACAATAATAGTAATAATAATGACAAACAAGAATTGCCAGGACACAAAATGAGGGGCTTCATTTACATTATCTCTGATCTTCACGGCAACCCTGCAAATGAAAAGCTGTATCCCTGTTTTAAAGATAAGAAACATAAACTCAGGTCATTAGGCGACTTTCCTAAAGCCACAGAGCTTTGTTTAGTTTGCTTCTGAGTTCCTGACTAACTTTGGAACAAACTCTGCTATGATAAGTTCATTCAAGTTATACCTGTTGGAAAAACTAATTTAATAACCAGCGTCATCTTGT
The DNA here is from genome assembly GCA_004026765.1 of Micronycteris hirsuta. Classification (NCBI taxonomy): domain Eukaryota; kingdom Metazoa; phylum Chordata; class Mammalia; order Chiroptera; family Phyllostomidae; genus Micronycteris; species Micronycteris hirsuta. The sequence goes on along the minus strand of PVJI01006064.1, from coordinate 919 downwards.
ATATTGTTTAAGTAAAACAGGCCTTGGTTTTACTTGTTCCTCTTAGGCCTTCTAGAACTGTTCAAGTAGATCTCCCTGATAGATTATATCAAGCAGGTATACTGAATTCAGGAAAGATTTGCCAGAGATTCAACTAGACTACAAAAAGCAACACATATGTCCCACTTGCAGCATTTTTTAGTAAGTTCAATGTCACTGTGAGAAGGGGCAGCTGACTGTAAAACACGTGAGGAAAGAAGTTTAGTTTTTATATATTCGTAGGTGAGAATTAATGCCAGAAAGTGCTAATTTCAGCCAATCACGTGTATTTATCATTGCAAAAAAAATACACTAATAGTGAACCTTCCTCAAAAAAACAAACAAACAAACCTTTGCGTTCATGAGTAGTATTGGGCTTACAGTGGCAGCGGACGATATTGAAGAAAATTGGAGACATGAAAGTTCTGGACTCCGTCACTGTTGGATTGCTTGATTAGTGAGCAAAAGTTAAATTTGAAAAGCGCGTGAGTATTTGCTTCGCTAGATTCCCCGTGTGTTTTCAGTTAGATAAACAGGAGTGCAGGTGGGGTTCTGTTGCAGTGCATTTGTCTTGCTGTTTGGGGGGCCGGCTTCGAAGAGTGAAACCCCTGATGTACTTGTGTTGAAGAGAACAACAAGGAAGCACGGTAGCTCAGGAATGAAAATGTTAAATTAAATGGGCCGTGGTGAACATCGTCGTTGATCCCGAGGAACAGTTTTTCCAGTATCTGGAGCGTCCCGGTCCCACCCAGCATATGTCGGCCACGGTTTTCTCTGCTCTAATTCATCTGCGCTTGTCGACAGCTCCAGATGGCGTGCTGCCTCCCAGGCTTTCAGCTGCCGCTCCGACCAGTCTTCAGGTTGTCTGGTCCACACCAGCGCGTCACAACGCTCCGGGCGC
>PVJI01006063.1:24245-90404 GCA_004026765.1 Micronycteris hirsuta | reverse complement strand
CTCCAGCTTCTGCCCTCTGAGTTTAGATCCATCTGTGGATCTTGCCTGCAGTGGTTGTTACTGTGTGTGGGCATAAAAGGGATGCTGTATTTCCCAAGGGTCCCTGTTTTCTGGACGAGGACACTGTGCTCAGATCTGGAATGTAACTTGCCCAAGGTCCAATGTTACTGGGCGCGGAGTCAGAACTTGGGCACCGAAGTACTGTTTCTGACACTAGGCTCTTTGTTCTCTTCATTGGGGAGTGAGCCACGTGCTGTCCCATGACACCCCTTGTCCCCACAGATCTTCCACGTGTGGTCTCCTCCCCAGACACACTGTTGGTTTCAGGAGGGCAGGAACTGTGTCTCCAGTCTCACCCTGAAACTGCTCAGGGCAGGGTCTTATGATCAGTAAGTGCTTGTGCTGGTGACACCAGGGGTCCTTCTGACTCAGATTAGAGTTTAGCTTTAGGTTCTAGCTCTAGAAATCATCTCTCTCTCTCTATGTGTGTGTGTGTGTGTGTGTGAGCACACGCATATACCGCTGCTCCCCCCACCCCAACTCAGAGACCTAGCCTTTCCCTCCGTAATCAACAACCCCCAAGGCAGAAGTCGTAGCCTGGACCTGACTAATGATAGAGCACAAGCTCTGGACCTCTGGCAGGCTAAAGATAACATTTTGACCTAAGTTATATTTCAGCTTCTGAGCACTAAGGCAGAATGACCCCTGGGCTATTTTCCCATGAAATGAGACAGAGGGACCGTGGAACAGACCTTAGAGCTGTCCTCAAGACCTGAAGAAATGATTTAGTACCACTACCTCACCTCCGACCAATCAGCTCCCAGCACGCCCCTGAACCTAGAGTGTCTTGTGGTTTTGCCCCATATACTCTGTGCCCTGCATGCCATCAGGGAGTTTGGGCTTTTGAGCATTAGCCTCCCATTCTCAGGTGGCACCATTCATAATAAAATAGTCAACATTTCTCCACTGCAGCGCCTGGTGGGTAAACTCTTTCTGTTCTGTCACACTGGGAGAATCGAAGTGGGGGAGGAGATGGAACCGAAAGAATGACCAGCTTCTTTCCTTTTTCCCAGCTCAAAGATATTATAGCTGCAGACACACCCAATCTGTTGCAAAGAGGAGAATGGAGGGCAGGGTCTCCCCTGAGGGGCAGGAGGCTCAGGAGAGCAGATACCACCAGGGGTGTGTAAACCAGAAGTTAACTGGTGGGGGAAGTAGGAGAAAGTTCGAGGGAATAAGAAGACAGAGGAAGAGGTGGAGGGACAATCTTATCAGGCCCATCATTTTAAATTAAATGGCCAAGGCCAGTTCTAGGGCTTTAAAGAAGTGCAGAGTGGGCTTACTGAAAGGATTCAGGGAAGGAGTTTACTGAACTCGTTCTCAGGAAGTGCAGCCTGAAGAGGCCTTTTCAGCTCCAGTGTTTCCCCGAATTACTAGAGTCTCTGTGCCTCTAAAGTCACATTTACCTGTGATATGACAAATTATTGAGCACTGTCTATGTGGCATCACTGCGCTAGCTACTGGGAATAACATTGTGAGCAAACCAGGGGTCCTCTTGGCTCCCTGGGGAGGGGTTGGTTTTGAATGACTTGTCTTCCCCAGGCCACGGGTGGGTTAGTCTATGCTAGAATGAGAAGCGAAGGGACAAGCACACTGTGTGATGTCCTGCATAGGCCAGAGAGGGTCAGTGGCTTGCCTAAAGCCACACAAAGCAGCACTTCAGGTCTTGTGATGCTGATTTCAGGGCTCTCCTTGCTCTAACCCATTTCTTAACCATCTTTGCTCACTTTTTGATGCAGGGGGTGGAAGGAGGAGGGACCTAAGACACCCATGGCAACAGAAGGAGGTCAGGGGGACTCAGGTGTGGTGTGTTTGTAAAGATGTTCATGCACGTAGGGCCAGGGCTGCGGGCAGGTAGCTGGATGTGTGGGAAGCCTGGCTGGTTGGCAGATGGATTGCTCACAGGGAAAACACAGACTGAAAACCCAGAGAAACAATGCTGGAGGCCGGTTTCAGGCTTCAGTTCCCAACTCCTCGGCTCTTTGCTCCTATAGCAACTGTCAGCCCACTGAACGGGACAAACAACCAGGGCCTGGATTTCAGGTGTCCATAGTGAGAGGCAAGTGGAAGTGAAGAACAGTGGTGGCGTTGAGTGTGGTGACAAGCACTGGACTGGGAGTGGTCTTTGGCTCTCACCCAAGCTCACCCAGGATATCCAGACAAATCTCTTCACCTATCTGACCCTCGGCCACCCGCTGGATGCAAAATGAGGTCCTGTGGTTTTCAGTCTGAATTAGAGAACTTGAGACTCAGCAGAGCCCAGGCATACCCCAGAGATAGGGTACAGGGGGGCAGAAATGAGACTCAGGGACATACCTGGCTAACAAGTGCCCCCTGATGACACCAGGCCATCCCTCACCCTGGGCCATGCTTTGACCACCAGTGGACTTAGTCATGTCTGGGTTCCGTCACAGCATTTCCCTGAAAAAGTCAGGTTCTCTGGGCCAAGTAGAGGAGAGGTCACTACTTTCCAGGTGTCCTCTGCCTGTTGGTGAGGGCTGGGCCAGCGGGAGAAGAGGCTGGGCTGCCCCACTGACCAGACAGGGTGGCAAAGCAGGACACCAGCCTATAGGGAGTGAGCACAACCCACACTGACAGTCAAGTTTGCAGAGGCTGAAGAGGGAGAACCTCCAAATGGGGGCAGGCCATGCTGTCTGTTCAGGCCTCTGAGGTCATGCTCACCTCTGTCCCCCTCCCCTCCCTGGCCTGAGCACTTCAAACCCCAACCAGGCTAAAGGTCATTTGAACATATTTGTATACCGGAGAGCAGAGTTCAGGGCCTGAGTCCTGGAAGCACCTTATGTTGTCCCAAATTTCAGGAAAGCAACAAGCTGAAGAGAACTTACTAGAACCCAGGGGGCTGGCTAGAGACCCCAGGACCCAGTTTTCCTGTGGGAAATCATGTACTCACCAGTTCATAGCTCCGAATCTCAGCTTGTCCCACTGTGCATGGGCCATCAAAAAATCCAACTTTCAAGGGTTTCTTCCTCCATAAAGCTGTTGCCCCCACCAGCCATACTTACCTGCTTTTTCTTCTACAATGTTGTTAGTCATCTCGGTGCTGACAAAGTTGGGACTGTCCCACTTTTGTTCACCTGGGAGCCTAGCATATAGCAGGTGCTCACCAAATTAAAAATAGAATTGAATGAGGCACAGGTGAGTCTTCCAGTCCAGAATGTGAAGAAATTATTTTGTGGTTTGTTATTTCAGATAAGTCATTGATCTAATATTATAGATTCCCAGAGTTTGGTAAAATAACCACTTTTCAAATAATATGCTTCATTTCCCAGCAATAATAAACTGTTCACAAAGTAGTATCAGGAGATGTTTAAGGACCCCCAAGGATGAACTGCACAAAGTAGGAATGGCAACCGACAATACTTAGCATCTATTTTTTTCAGAGCTTTAATTTGAATGACTGGTATTCTACCTTATATAACAAAAATGGATGCACTATTATTTTGGTAAATGGGAAGGTATTTCTCCCAGAAAGACATGCAAGAACAGAAGACCTGCACACACAGCTAGTAATTATGAAGGAAGCACGGCCTGAGAACAAAGGGGTTCCTGTGGACTTACATCTATCCGACAAAAAACATAATTAGGAACTTGGGTGTTGGAGTCTGGTGGAAGGGCAAAACCGATTTCATATCTGGGTCTGAGGTGGCCCCTGGTGGTGAGGGAAGTTCGGGGACACCAAGTTCTGCGGTTAATAGTTGTCCCTGGAGCCGAGGGGCCTGAGGAGGGGTGTTTAGCCCATACTAAAGGGACTTCACCTCAGAGAAAGCACTATTTATGGAAATAATGATTAAAAACAGGCAAACTTCAGGACAACAATGCTTGTTTTGAGGTCCAGGCCTCAAGCAAATGCTTCCAAGGAAACTGGATGAAATGAAAGAAGATGCATATGTGATCCAACTCGGTGAAATGCCCAGGCCTGACCCCCAGCTCCCAGGAGAGGGGATGTAACAGTGAAATCTTTAACTATAAGGTTTATTTTTTAATATATTTTATTGATTATGCTATTACAGTTGTCCCATTTTTCCTCCTTTATTCTTCTTTGCCCTGCACCTCCCTGCCTTAGTTCATGTCCATGGGTCGTACATATAAGTTCTTTGGCTTCTCCATTTCCCATACTATTCTTAACCTCCCCCTTTTTCGTACCTACCATTTATGCTTCTTATTTTAGAGTCACCAATGGCTCTGAGACACTTATGACAAAAACGTGGCAGAAAGAAACCTAGAAGCTTAACGACTGAGACAAAGACCAGCAGCCACACTCCAGCAGGTGTTTCCCCCATGGCTCCCTGTGACTGACTCACCTCAGCTACTAAATTGCAGCACAGGGAGCAAGGACAACTAGTCTACTTCATGGGACCTCAATTTTGTCACCTATAACAGTCATTTCTACCCATAGGCTTGTTGCGAGGATTAAATAAGATCACAGTAGGGCTAGTAGATGGTCTTCCTGAGACCAGAGCAAAGGGCACCTTGGTCTGGCTACATAATATGTAACTCTCTGCGTTCTGGTGTAGAAAACAGAGGTGCTATGTGGCCACTCCTGTAACTGAATGAGACACGAGCTCCATCGTCCCTGTTTTTAGTATTTAGTATTTCGGTTTTTTGCTTTGTCCTCATTGCTTTGCTTATTTAAGGAAAACAATTGCATCGGAACCTGAGAAAACTCCAGTACTCACAAATGTTAATAGCAAGATGATAGTTTTATGATGCTATGATAACATTTGAGCCGACTGTGAATGTCCTCTTTTCCCTCTGGTTAGGAGCTCACACGGACCACATGAAAATTCAATTCAGCCACACAGTTGGTTTTGTAAGCAAAGTTAGTGTGGAAGGCAGTGATGGCATTCTTTTTGGAAAAGTGTTAGCCCGGGTGTGAGCACTCACAGAAGAGGTCTCTTGTTGTCACAGGTTGGAAAATGAACTAAATGAGAATGATGATGCTCTAGGTAGTGACTTGGTCGAGAAAACTGGTCAGGAAGCAGAAACATGGGCGCTGCACGAAGGCCACAAGGCTGTGACCCAAGACCAGCCTGCAGTAGACGGCCTCTTAATTCTGAGAGACGTTGCCTTGAGTCATGAGGTCAATAAAGAAGTTCCAATGAAACAGCTTCATAAGCCCAGATTTATACAGGTTTCAGTGACGAACAAGGAGGGGCTAGTGAGGGGTCATGCCAAGGCACTGCAGCAGACGCCGTGAAGAGCAGGTGTGCCTGCCCCCACGAACAGATGTGGAAGGCACACACGCACCCCCAACACACACACACATATGCTGCCTGTTGTTCATAAGAACAACCCATTGATTCTCAATAAAACCTGTGACATTCTCCCCACTGTGACGTCTCACTGAAATCTCTCCCATGAGGGAAGCAATTCTCCAGCTATCTTACAATTTTCAGTCAGAAATTCTACAAGCAGGGAAACCACATGACCCCAAAATTACACTTCTAGATATTTATCCCTGAGAAGGGAAGTGGTACAAAGTTGTATATGAATTTCCTACCAACTTTATTCATAAAAGATTGTGAATCTTCTTTAAAGACTGAGGCTAAGTTTACTTCAAAACTAGAATTTAGTTTCTCCTCAGTCTGCAGGATTTCATATTGGCAGAGTGTCTGAAGACGCCTCTTGAGAGGGACTGAGAGTTGTCATGCTCAAAAATATCGAAGAAGCCTAAAGCACCGTCCTGACCCAGGGGTTCCTGCAGACACAGACACACTAACCAGCATTTGCAAGCGCCTCTCCAAAATGCCAGCTTGTCTTGGATTTTCTGCTCTAAGCATCTTCTGTCCTTAGTAACAAAACCCAGGGTTCCATCATCTGGATCATGGGGCCAGGTTGCTGAGGGCCATGTGCCTGGCTCTGCAGCATCACACACATCACTTCTTGATTATCACCATGTATTGAGACAGTAATTTATGCTATACCCATTTTGCAGATGAGAAAACCAGTTCCTGCAGAAGTGAAGAAACTTGCCCAAGGCCACACAGCTGGTGACTGTGACTCTTGAGCTGGGATTGACCCCAGATGGGTTGGCTCCTGTAGCAATTGAGGAAGCCACATCACAGGTAGAATGAACCACTGGGAATGACCTCTGGGTGGCACAAACAGGAGCGTAAGTGTCTCACCCCATGAAGGCACACACTGCTGCTCATTGCTTTGTATTTCCTGTCCTGCAGTGTGCGCTCCACCAGGCCTCCCCACACAGGAAAGGCCTTGGTGCCCTCCTTAGATGCCCAGACCAAGACATAGGGTTGACCTTCAGTTCTAACTTTAGCATTTTCTAAGTACTAACTGAGCAATTCCCCAAAATAGCTCAGTCGTGTTAGCATCTCCATATAACAGGCAAGAAGGCTACCCACCCTTTCATAAGTAGTAAGTAGCAAAGTCAGATCTAGCAGCCAGGTCTTTTTCTGACACCAGATCTGGCTCTATTCTCTGTCTTCTCAGATTAGAGAAGAAAATCCAGAGGGAAATGCTGGTGCATGAAGTCTTAGCTCCTTTGCAGTAGGATAGCCATTTCTGGGTTCAGTTGCAAAGCAGTGATCAATCAGGCCAGACACTTCTGCGTGCAACCTTTCAGGTCAGGCCACAAACAAATGGGGGAGCAACTAATTAGATTAAGACCTTAATCACAGACTTGGCTCAGAGCCTAGTAGCAAAAGCTTGCTGCAGCCCCCCTACAGTGCTCCTTAGCTGAGAAGTTCCCACTGGGCTAGCTCAGCCCTCTGCATCAGGCAGTACATCCCCACCCCACCGGCTTCTGAACTTGGAACTTGGAGCCATGGGGACTTGGGAATCAAACTTTGGCCAAGAATTTGATGCATTTGGTGAGGAACTCATTCCAAATCTTATAGTTCATTGCTATCCGCAAGTCCTTTTCCGAGCTATCAGCACACACAGAAATTGATGCCTCCAGCCCTGCTGCCCTTTATTTCTCACCAGCGCTACCACACCCTCTTGCCTTCGAGGACGGATGAGGCCGCTTTTCCTCCAGGCCCATGTGAAGGGGGAGTCCCTTCCCTCTTAGTCCTTCAGTCCACCCACCAGGCGTCACATCAAAGGACGGTTCTTGGCCTTCTCAGGGTTAGAAGAGAAGCGGACCAGGGAGAGGCGTGCTGAGGTGAGAAGGAACAAAGGTGCAAATGGCTGTGTGGCCAAGACAGTGACACAGCAACACAAATGAAACAAAAGGTGGCTGGAAGAAATGCGGGTAGCCGCGGAGTCCCACTTTCCACGGACAGCATGCTAGGAAGCCTTTGCGCGGGAGATGCTGACCCCTGCTGGCTGTCAGCGAAGACACTGCATGGCTGCAGTCCGGACCGTGACAGTAACCTGGTAGTCACCGACTGCCCCGGGGAAGGCTGCTCCGTGGCACCGTCCCAGTGGGACCACAGACCCGGGACGGTGCCACGGTGGCAGTGGCCCTGGACCGGGGTGGGGGTGGGAGGGACGGGGCGGCCTGGGCATCAGAGCTGCGCACGCTCCCCCAATTCGGTAACATTGCTAATTGCCTTAGCCCCTCCCAGCTATTAACACCTCAGCCTCACGGGTTCTAGAAGAGGAAGAAGAAAAAGTGTAAAGAACAACAACTGTGGTGTAAATGGCTCTGATATCCCTCCAGTTCCTACCTGTGCTTTCTCCAAAAGGCTTCCCCCATCAGGATCAGCCTACTCTGAGTCTTGAGCCAGTGAAGCAGGGTTCATTTAACAGGTGGTTACTGACTGAGGGGGCTGAATAAACGCTTCCAAAGATACCCAGGTCCTAATCCCAGAAACCTGTGAATGTTACCTTATATGGCAAAAAGGACTTTGCAGGTGTCATTAAGTTAAGGCTGTTGAGATGGGGAAAATACCCTGGATTATCAGGTGGGTCTCAATGCAATCACAGGCACCCTTACACTGGCATGCCTCGTTTTATTGTGCTTCACAGGTGTTGTATTTTTTACGAACAGAAGGCAATACCCTTCACCGGAAAAAAGATTATGACTCACTTTATTGTCATACGCACTGTAATACGAGCATCTGGAACTGAACCCGCAATATCTCTGAGGTATGCCTGTAAGGCCTAAGGCCAAGGCGGAGAAAGACCATACACTTCACAAGAGAAAGAAAACCATACTACGAAAAAGGCAGAGAGAGATTGAAGACGCTCCACGGCTCCCTGTAAGATGGGTAAGGGGCCCTAGGCCAAAGCACAAAGAAGTAATGCAGCTCTAAAAACTGGGAAGGACGAGGAAATGGATTCTCCCATGGAGTCTCTGCTGATCCCTTGATTTTGGTCCATTGAAACTGAATTCAGATTTCTGGTCTCTAAAACTCTAAGAGAATAAACATGTTGTTTTAAGTCACAAAGTTTTCAGTAATTGGTTATAGTAGCCATCAGAAACTAGTATCTGACTCAAACTCTTCACCTGAAGTATCTGGGTCCCCAGAGGTTTTCTCAGCCCTGTGCTGGGATTATAGGCCAAGCCCTGATGCAGGACCCAAAGCACATGGGCCTGCTCCCCAAGGAGAGTAGGAACCATAGAGAACAGGGGTGACAAGCAGGATCAGAATCCAACTAGTTCTTCCTAAATTCACAAGCGTCTGTGTAAGTTGATGGCACTGTGGGTTTTTCACCTCCAGGACAAGCTAGTCTCTCTCCCACCCTCCTTTATAAAAGCAGCAGCTATCTATCCTCAGAGCTTCTCTGATTCCTCCACACACACCTGCAGCCGCCTGCTCCGAAGATCCTCCTGGCCTTGAGCACTATCTAGAACCTTGGCATGTAGCTTAGGTTGGGAGGGGTTGTAGGGAGAGTGTTTGCAGAGGTTCCTCAGATTAAAAACAGGCACTGACATATTCTGATTCACAGAATTTGCCTTCTTTAAAAAAAAAAAGTGTTGTGTCTTCACCCATGGACATTTTTTTCATTGCTTTTAGAAGGAAGCAAGAGAAAGAGAAACATCAGCGTGAGAAACATGGAATGGCTGCCTTCTTGTATGCTCCCCGGCAGGGGATCTAACCCATAACCTGGGTATGTGGCCTGACTCGGGATTGAACCTGCAGCCTTTTGGTTTACAGGATGACACTCCAACCAACTGAGCCACACCAGCCAGGGCAGAATTTGCCTTCTTAATGTAGGTTCTAGTCATGAGCCACATGGGGCCAATAGCAAACACAAGTAAGACAGCTGTGAACACAGCAACTCTAACCAGCATGTCAGGTCATTAAAGGATAACCCAACTCCTGAAATATAAGGGGACATTTTTTAAAAGAGAGAGAGAGAGAGAACCAAATGACAAGCTTATATTCCATTACCACATGGGCTCTAAAAAGCACTTTCAGTTGTTTATACTCTTATGTTCCTGGTCCCTAGCATATTGCCTGGCATATAATAGGCACATTTTTGACTGAATAAACAAGCAAACTAACCACTAATATTTTATCAAAGGCCAAAGCCAGGTGTAGAATAAAATAAATCTGGTAATCTAAGGACTTGTCACCACCTTTGCCATATAGCTCCTCCAAGAACCCAATAATACACTCAGAATTAACTTTGGAAAATGTCCAATATCTCTTTGTGATATGGAATCTAAATTGCCTATGAGCAAGTGACAAAAAGTCTTTCATCACAGGCATATCAGAAATTAATTCCTTGTCTAGTTTTAAAATGACAGAGACTGTTAAGTTTGAGACCATGCACCCAGAGAAGCACAAAGGCCAGTGGTGTCTCAGAATGTATTCTATCCTGATGTAACAATACAAATTCAAAGAGCTAGAATTAGTTTTCATACCATCTAGAAACTGTCTTTAGAGCAAAATCCGCAGATGCCAGATCTCTGAAACTTCAAGACGGCTGCCTCACAGACTTTATTTCACCTTAACTCTCGTCACTGCCTGCAATGTGTATGTCCCCTCCAAATTCTTATTGTGATTCTAACCCCCAATATTATGGTATTAAGAGGTGGGGCCTTTGGGAGGTGATCAGATTACAAGGCTGGAGCCTTCATGGATAGAATTAGTACCCTTACAAAAGAGGCCCCAGAGAGACCCCCTGTAAGGACAAGTAAGAAGATAGCTAGCTAAGAACCAGGAAGCAGATTCTCATCACTGAATCTACCAACACCTTGATCTTGGACTTCCAGGCCCCAGAACTGTGTGAATGATAAAATGTTGTTAATAAGCCACCCAGCTTATGGTAGTTTGTTATCGCAGCCCCAACAAATGAAGACACGGCCTTGTCTGGACACTTGGGAGGGCAGGGGAAGAGGAGCAACATGGAAGAATTGCTGTTGGAGGAGCTCACAGAGAGGGCACCATAGCTGGTTGACCCAAGAGCTGGACCTGGGCAAGCAGCGGCTCCTTCCCCCTCCCTGTGCTTGGAATGTATGTTCACCCACCGTGCCCGCACGAGGAGCCATTTCGCGGATACAGCCTTGAGAGAGTAGTGTGTGTGAGACCATGTAAACGGCATACATGCCTGAAGCCTGTTAAGGCCTCTGTATGAACTTTTAAAATTCTGACAGGCAGGGGAGGAGATTTACTCATCTTGTGACTGCCCAAGAGTAGCCTCATGTAAGTTCCCATGTTTATTAAACCTGCCCCCTACCAATCTGGAGTGATCTGCCTCTCTTTGGTCTCTCCTTGCCACCTGTGTATGGGGACCAGTTTCAAATTTCCCCAGGGCAACTCCTGAGGATGTGAACCAACAATTACAAAGTGTCAGGCACGACTAGCTTTCTAGCCATGAGCCATTCAGTTAACCCATATCGAGCCTCTCTTGTGTGCCAAGCTCACATTTCTCTTGAAATATAAAATCTAAGAAACACACACACAAATACCCAAAGAGCTGTGGCCACCTCGCTGCAGGATCACCTTCCTGCCCTTGGAGTCCAGTGGAAAAAGACTGTGGTAAATGGCATCTTTGCTGGAATTTCAGTATCTAATATTCAAAGAGTTAGACAAAACCTTCCGCATCTAGTCAAACCCTTTGCTTCATAGGGATATTGAGACCCAAACACGAAGCTCACACAGCAAGTCAGCAAGATGGAAATAGTAATCGTGTCTACTGATCTGCTTGTGGAAGCACCAGACACTTTATAGAATTTCCTAGGTAACTGTACCGAAAGGATTACTATCACCAGCAGTAGCTCCTTAGAAAGGGGAAGGCCAGGAGAAGGCCTTTGTCCCATTTATTACCAGCTGCTCCGTTTGGACCTGCTCAGAAGGAGCTCACTTGATTTCCCAGTGCAAGTCCCTGCCCAGTGTCATCTTGGTAAGAAAACTTCTGAAAGCAAGGACACAAAGGATGGAGCCTTGGGAAAACAACCGGATGTTCAAGTTAATTCTTATGCACATCTACTTTGATCAGAGTCAGGAATAGCATCCTTGTGGAAGCACTCCAAAGCTAAAGTTTGCAAGAGAAAAAAATCCGTACAATGAAATTCCTCATGATTTTCCATGATTTCTCAAGTTGTGGAACAGTTTCTGAACTTTGTGTCCTTCAGAGAATGTTTTCTTTGGTATTCGTGGCCAGAGGCACTAGGCTGAGAGCTCACCCCTGACCGGAGGACATACAGGTCTCACAGGAGAGCTCAGCGGCTCAGAAGCCTTCTGGCCGGAAGGGCACTGGGGCAGCCAGCACCTGTGTGAGGAGTGTGCGCAGAGTGTGCCAGGCTCCATGGGAACGCAGTCTTCATACTCCTTGCGGCAGCATCTTTTCTAGAAATGTTTTGGAAGGGAGGAAAAGAACACCAGTAGTGTCCATGGGCACCTTCCTTCCTGCTTAATCTTTCTTACTTCAGACTTTAACACTGTGGAAGAGTACCCACTCAAACACTGTGGTGCTCTGGCCTGACCCTCACTTTAATACAACTTCCGAGAAAGGGGAAGGAAAAAATCGTATGGACAAAGCGCAGTAATATTGCTACAAGGTCACAAGCCTCAGGGACTTTTATCCCTCGCCTGATCTAACACGAGCTCTCATGGCTTGCATTTCTGTTTGAGTTGACACTAGACTTGGGAGTGGATTCTGAGACAGTGGCCTTTAGGTAAGCTAAGCCTGATAAACACAAAACTTTAGCCACAGTACACTAAAAATGCATTACGTTTATGTATTTATAAAGTAGGGAAGTCACATAGGTGGAAGTCTGGATCGGAAAGGTTGATTTCTGATCAATTCCCTGACACAACCGGTGAAGACCGTACTTTGCCTTTTGAATATACAGTCAGCCTCTCTCCTACTATCAGCTTACAAGATGGCTTTGGAGGACTCGGGGCTCTAAACATGATTAGTGGGTTTGGAATATATCTAACAGTCTCCAATTATGAAATCTTACCTCCTGGATTATGCTGAAATGCTAAAACGGAGCCATTTCCAGGAAGCGAGGAAAATATAGATACATCTCCATGGGTAGCAGGAGAAAGTAAAAGAGAAATTAGTTTTGCTTTCCTGCTTATAGGAATCAAATCCCTGTAGTGTTTCAAATGTAGTTCAGACATTGATAATGGTTTTAATAGTAGATGAAACATACTTAGCTCGCATTCTGTGCCAAGGTACTGATGTTCAATATGCACTCTATAATCAAGTTGGTGAATCGTTAGAACCCTATGAGATACTATTATTTCCATTGTATAGAGTATAAAACAGAGAGGTTAGATGACTTACCCAAGGTCACACAATGGGAAAGCTGCAAACCCAGGATTCAAACACAAGCTGTCTGACTCTAGATGCTACACTTAAACCAAAACACCTTATAAGACAGTGTGTGTGCTTGAGTTCCTTCATTCTCAGCCGTAGTTACCTCACTTGTAAAATGGGGATCCCGCCACCAATTAGATGATTGAAGGATTCACAGCAGAGCACTTGTGAACAGCAATATTTTATACAGTGGAGACTCAACTGGCATTTACTCCCTCTCCCATGAGGAAAGATTTAATTTTATTTCTGAGAAAAAAACCTGAGGGAGCTATCCAACCCATGCCTTGCTTAGGTGCAGCTTTGGGGCTATGAAGGTTTCACCATGAACAAAGGACCTTCTTCCCCATCAGAGGGAAGGGGCAGATGCCCTCCAGCTCCAAAGGCTTTCTCATCTCTCGTTCTAGCGGCCCCTTGGCCTCTGCCCTCTGCCTCCCAGACCCTCACAGGTGACACTTGCGTCTGAGATGGTTTCTAGCTGCCACTCTGGGGCCAGGACAGAGTGAGGCTGCTCACTACCAGGGTTCATGGGTGATTCTCTCCCGGGCTTGGCAAAGACATTGTAGTGGCCTTGGGATGCACCGCTGGTGGGTCTGGGGGTCAGTCTGGAAAGCGGCCAGTGCTCGTGTGGCAAATGTCAGACTCCAAGGTTGGGAAATTTCTAATAAGTGAACCCAGTAAATCCCCCATGATATAGCACAGAGAGACAAGAAGGTGAAAATATGAAAGAGGTTAAGAGATTTGAAGGATTGAATAAGAAAGTCTTAGCTATAGAATTGGAGTCCTGGGAGTGAAGGGCGGGGTGGGAAACAAGCAGAAAATGGTAGTAAAAAAAAAAATTGGAGGAAGAAATGGATGTAAGTTTTCTCATATAAGAAAATTAAAAAAAACCCCACACACCCACAGATCCAGATGCACAAAGTACTAATTAAAGATGACCATAAAACCTCTGTGGAATCTAATTCTTCTCCCCTTGAATCTGGCCTGGTCTCAGCGACTGGCTTAACCAATAGGCAATTGTGGAAATCATACTCCATGACCTTTAAGGCTAAGTCAGAAGCAGCGTTTCAGCTTCCGCCTTGGTCTCTTGAAAGCCTGTGTTACGGAAAGCTAGCCACCTTTTAAGAGGGACACATTTGCATCCAGCCTTCCAGCTGTCCCCACCAACATTCATGGTATAAATGGACATGAGTGAAGTCATATTGGGCCTCCAAACCATCCCAGATTTCAGTAAATACCACCAAGAAACTCCTGTCAATTCTACGTGGAGTTGGGAGAATTGCCCGGCTGATGCCTGCCTAAATTTCTGACCCACAACAATGAGGTAATGAGGTTAAAATGATTATTTCTTTAAGCCACCAAGGTTTGGAACAGTTTGGTACATAGCAATAAATAACCAGAACAGAGAATGCACAAGTAGAATTAAAAATAAAGGAGTCCACAGAGACATAATCAAGTTATAAAACACTGACAACAGAGAGAATATCTTAAAATAAGTCAGACATAACTGATCACCTTGAAGAAACATCACTTACACTTCTCCATGGCAACCATGAAAACCAGGAGACAGTGAATCAGTTTTGAAGATGTTGAAAGAAAAATAACTGTCAACTTAGAATCATGTACCCAACACAACTGTAATATAAGAGGGTGAAAGACATTGGATAAATAAAATCAAGAGTTTACTGTCAATAAGCTATAAAGAAACTTCTAAAATTAATTTAGAGAAAGATGGTCTGAAATACAGAGAAGAATGTGAATGAAATCCTAAGTGTGTATGTGTATGTATATGAAGAACCAGTATTTAATTTACCAGAGTAGTTCTGGGGTATCTCAGTCTCCAGGGCGAATGAACTCTCTCCCCAGGGGGACAGAGTAGACATAACAGCAGGAGCTTCTACAACCTAGGTCCATTTCCCAGAGGAGGCCCCTGGGAAGCTAGGAAGGGACACTGGCACATCCCACGTGAGGTCTCTCCATACCTGTCCTAGGGGATGGGTAGATTGCCAGGGCTTCACTTCCTGTGAAGTGGGTCCTTTGGAGGGCTAAATGGCCATGTCATCATGCTCTTCAAAGGTCTCCCTAAGGGAGGTCACTGCCCAGATGGTTTGCAGCTTAGAGACCAGTGAAGCACCCAGAGTAACATATGCCTTTGACCCTGAGGGAGCTTTATTTCCAGGGGAGGAGCCCAGGGAGCATGAAAGCCAAAACCCTGGAACTAACTCAGAGGCAAAGGGATGCAGACCACTGTCCAGTCTTTTTCCTTCCAGCAGACTTGTTATTTCTGTGCTCTTTCTGCTGTAGGAGGTAGTTGAAAGCAAGTCCCCATTCCACTTTAAGTAGTGAGGACATGCAACTGCTCCACTAGAAACGGCTTGCTTGGGCTCAGGCCAGGAAGTACTCACTAAACTAAATGCTGGCTCTGCTCCAGCCAGATTTGGAAAGGGAGCCGGAAAAGCCAATGAGCTCTGCAGATGGTGCTCCATGTTAGTCTGGAGAAAGCTCAGGTCACAGCTCCCAGGGAGCTCAGCAGAGAGGCCAGCAGTCACTCTGCTCTTTCCCTTGACTGGACAGGCTCCAGGGGCATGGCTGGACTTCGAGGGCATGGCTGGACTTTGGGAGCCGAGAGAGGGGTACACCCCCACCCCCCTGTCTCAGACAGGGCACCTGAAGGCAACTGTAAACTTGACACCAGCCACAAAGCTAACATAGACACCCCCATGGTCCCCTCTGGAGTCCCAGGAACTTTGTCACAGGCAGAGGGTAGGAAAACCAGGGTGGGCTGGGGAACACACTCAGGAGCAGCTGTGGCTGGAGGAACTTGGTGGGGGCCATTGTCAATGTCACTGTGGCCAAGCTCTGCAGTGGTTTTGTGGACAGCGCCTCTGGACTTCAGGAAGTGTGTGTTGGGTCTCTTTCTGTAAGATCCCCATGATACCACGACTCATAGATCACACTCTGGAGCAGGCTGTCCGATTTTCCTGGCTCTGAAAGGGGTGAGGACCAGGCTATCCAATGGATAAGATATGACTCTGCTTCTGAGAGAGGCACTTGAAGGCCATGGGAGAGACTAGGTGGTATCAACATTTCACCATCCAGAGATGCGGCCACCAAAGTGACTTCTGCCTCATTGGAGATGAGCCTAGTGCTTAGCCAATCAAGCCCCTTGATGGCAGAAGTTAGGGTGTCTGCAGGGAGAGCAAGAATTCCCCAAAGCAAGTCAGCCAGGGAGCTCTTGGCTTGAGACACAGGAAGGAGGACCTGAAGATGTGAGGCAGCTGTGTGATGACAGGGATAGGATAGAGCCTGCCCTCCAGGAGGGCTGGGACTCCGTGGCCAAGCCTGTCCCAGATTTGTCCCATAAAAAGCATGGTATTTCAACAGGCAAGACTCTTGTTTGTGAAGGCAGTGGCTTGCCCCCTCGAGGAATGCCCTCCACCACCTGAGAAGGGCCAAGAGAAAGTGGCTCCCCTTCCCAGGGTGTGGTCCTTCAGCTCCAGTCACCTAAACCCCGAAGTCACTGTGGATTCTTCTCTACCCCAAACTAACCCATTAGCATGTCCTGGTGGCCCCTCCTTCAAAATGCCTAGAACCCAGCTGAATCTTACTCCCACCTGATGCCACATCTTTCACTTGGATTATTCTAGTAGTCTCTAGTTTATCCCCCTGCTTCTACTCTCACAGAACAGTCCGTTCCTCAGAGTGGTTTTTGTCCGAAGAGATACCACATCATTCACATCCTCAAAACCCTCCAGAAGCCTAACCTCACTCAAAATGAAATCCTGACACCTGAACAGGATCTTCAAGGCCTGTGAGGATCCGGCAATTGCCTCCCGGAACTCCATCTCTCTACCTTGTTCATTCTTCTGCAGCTGCCTTCCCTTTCTGTTCTTGAAGCATGTGGAATTCCTCGTTCTTACCCCAGGGACTCGGCACTTCTGTAACCCATTCGCGGAGTGCCATTGTAACTAATGCAGGTGTTCCAAGCCAGGGAGCTCCACCTTGGTTCGTGATATTCTGAAAAAAACACCGACATGCTGTTTATTACTCACTTTAAAGGGAAGTACACCCACAGCAGCGGATCAGGTGGAAAACCTCACCCTGCCTCCAATCTTGGCTACTTATGGGTTAGGGAGGGCGCAGCAGTGGGGAGGGAGCCGTGGTAGGGTATGAAAATGCTATAGGGTTGTGATAAACACGGGGACTGGGAAGGCTGGGACTCCAGATACACACTGTTTCTCTCGCTCCTATGGCTGCTGGCCAGGTGGCCACCTGCGCTCTGAGGTCATGGAGGGGCCATGTCTTGAACTAACACACAACTGTCGCTCAGTTCTTCATGTGGCTTTCCTTCTCATTTCAACAAGGTTTCTGCTCAAATATTACCTCCGAAACAGCTTCACTAACCACAGTAAAAAATTGACGCCCCCCCCAACAATTTCTTATGCTTTTCTTCCCAGAACTTAGAACTAGTGGATATTTTTTTTAATGAGTAGATCATCGCCCTCAATAGAACATAAGCTTTGTGGAAGAACACACTTTGATCTTGTCTATTGCTGCATTCTCAGGGCTTAGAATAGCATTCCCTTAGAACGGAACTCCCTCCCCCTAGAATAGTGCCCAGCAAATGGTAGCTGCTTGATAAATGCTGACTGAATACGTAAATGTCTGTCAACTATTTGACACTGTGTCACTTGAACAGGACATAAGGTCAATAAGCAAAAGACCATGAGGCCAGTGATGGGAGCTCGTGGAAACATGTCCCTGGTTTGTGATGATAATAACCAGAGTCCACTTAGCAGAATGGATGAAAAGTAGGACAGTGGCTTTCAAACTTGAGCAAGCCTCAGAACCACATAGAGGGCTTGTGAAAAATAGTTTACTAGACCCAACCTCCAGAGTTTAATTTAGTCGGTCTGGGGCGATGCCTGGGAATTTGCAGGTCAAACAAGTTCCCAAGTGATGCTGATGATTCCGGTCTGGGAAACTCATTTTGAGAACCATCAGTGTAGGTTGAACTAAATAATCACCTTGGTTCATTTCTACCCAGAGAAGCCCAGGATGAAACTTTCTTGAAGAAAGCCAACATGCCTGCATCTCCTTATACCACGTGAATCCTAATAACTGATCTTTGCTCAAAATATGTCATCCTCTCTTTTGATATCTCACTAACCTTCAGTGAAGGGTTCCCTTATCCTCTTGGCTAAATTCTTCAAAACTCAAGTCTTATCTCCTCTGTGGAGCTTTTCATGACTATACTGACCCTTGTACCTTCCTCCTTGCTTCCCACTGTGCAACTTCTCCCATGGTTTACACACTGGATCATCTTTCTAATCACTAATTTTCTTTTCTTTTTAATTGATTTTAGAGAGAGAGAGAAAGGGGAAGAGGGAGGAGAGAAACATCAATTTGTTGTTCCACTTATTTATGCTTTCAGGGGTTGATTCTTGTATGTGCCCTGACCAGGGATCAAACCCACAACCTTGGTGGCATATGGAAACAACTCTCTAACCAACTGAAATATCTGGATACCTGGCCAGGGCTCTAACCACTAATTTTCCTAATCACTCTACATGCTACTTCACCTCATCTCAGACCAGAAACAGAAAGGCAAGCCTAGGGGACATTGTGAATTCCACACGGCCTGATGATGTGTGTCCCTACCACCCAGAGATAATCCCAGCTCTGGAAGTCAGTGTTCACTGAGTGGCTCTCAGGGGTATCTAGGGAGAACCAGGACATGACTTCATTTAGACCCTAGATACAGCTGGAGACAGAAGAAGGAAATGATAGAAAATTTATCCTTCACCTCCAAAGCTTCTAAGTCTAGATCTTCCATAAAATACCACCCAGAAACATACCAAGAGCAGCATTCTCCGTTGTCCCTTCTTCTAGGGACAGCACAACAGATGTAAAAGTTAGAGTGTGTACCAGGAGGCATGCAGATGAGGATCGCCCCCAGTAGAGATGCCAGGTGGCCAAGCAGGTGTTACTGGGATGGTCTTAGTTTAATTGAGACCATTACATGAGTATGGTCTCAATAGTATCACCTGGGAAGCTTGTAAACATCCAGATGGATGGCCCAGATCCCACCCCAAACCAATTAAGTCAGAATCTCTGGAGGTGAACCCAGGCCTCGGTACTTTTAAAGCTCCCCAGGTAATTCCTATGTTCAGCCATATCTGAATAAAGCTGCTGTGTCCTCTTCTAACTTTAGGCCCTCAGAAACATCAGTGCAGACATAGCAGAGTTCATTTTATAAAACTTGGATCATTCATTTGGACCCTTAGGATGGCGGCCCTGTGCTTGGCTGTCCCATGTTGCTCAGTTCTGAGAAACAACTCCATACAGGAAAAGAAACACTTAAATAAAGACCAGATACCAGGCCAATAGGATTTCCCCTAAGGCCCAAACACTCAGGATTTTATCTCTGCATCAAATAGTGTCCAGAGTCGTCAGGTTTGAGTTCCTAAGAAAGCCCAGAGCCACACACCAGCCCTAACCCTCATGCCAGAGTCTGGAGGCAACTTTGTGTAGGAAGTGTGTGGAAGCCTCTGCAGAACAGACCAACCAGCCTCCGCTCAGCACCAAAGCCAACTCAGATCTACTTCCTATTGATTCCCTGGATTTGGGGGGTAAGGACAGAAGTAGAAGACACTAGAATAAAAGAATTAGTCCTGGTCTCGGGGGTGTCATAATTCAATGACCACCTCCTCATTTATTTCTTCAAATGCCAAAGTTGCACAATGTTGACGACAATAGAGACTTTATACCCATTCTGCAAACATACCTGATTTGTCTGTGTCCCTACAATGTCACCCACCTCTCCCTCAAGAGCTCTTCTGCCTGGGTCACAATCATTTCTCTACCTATAGTGCTGGCCCAGCCTCCCCCATAGGTGACAGGGGTTGTGAGTCAGTGGATAAGCCTCACTGGCCTGTGGTCATAACCATGCAGGGTCTCTAGGAATATTGGTGGACTGACAGAGAATACTGGCAGAAATGTTTGGAGAAGAGGAAGGCTATTCTTCCCCCTCGCAGGACTCTTTTGAGAATTAATCATGATAAAGGGCAGAGTATGTGAAGTGCAGTGAAAGGCCAACTTGGGATAGATATCAGTGTCAGTCACCACTATCCAAGGGCCTGAAGTCCAGCAGGGGCTTGGCTTCCATTCCAGCCACCAGGTAACAGAGGGAGACCAAGAGGAAGAAAGGCCACATGGGAGGAGGGGCCCCATTCTAGCTGGGGTTGCCTTCCCTCTACAAGCAGCAGGGGTCTGAGGCCACACAAAACCTCCAGTACCTCCTGCTTTTGGGCAGCCCTGGCCTGAGGGGTGATTAACTAATGAGGCACCAGTTCTGCATCACCCAGTAAAGGACAGGATGCCCCCACCACAGCCAGAATGTGATCAGTGCTGGGGGAACTTGCATCAGGAATGACTGGGGGCTGTGCAGAAGCTGATAGAAGCACTTCCCATCCCCCACCCCACAGCCCTCATTCCTTTCAAAGGAAAGGAGACAAGCCTGTAGACTCCTCTTCACTTCTTTCTCAGGAATCTTATCACCTAAACCTGGGGAAGGCCAAGACTGGGGATTTCCCCATAGTAAAAACAAGATGGATGTCATCTCTCCCAACACACCGGTAACCTGTAGGCCTGTGACTGAGACAGCGAAGCCTCCTAGCCACACTTTTCCTGAGTTGAAGAACTCCAGGCACGGTGAAGTCCTGGGGAAGAAGTGGGCAGGGAAGGGGGTGGTAGGACACAGAGGAATTCTAGGGACCTAAAATTATACCATCTCAGTAAGTCTTGCCAACTCAGGCCCCACTGCCCTGAACATGTTGGCTGTCCTCAGAGTTATACCCTCAGTCAAGGACGCCCCTCCCTCCACACTTCTATCAGGGTCATTTCCTCATCATGCAGCACTTGTACCGCCACCCATGCCCCCATACTCTCAAATCCTCACCTCCACTATGAGGTCCCTGAGTGTTAGGCTGGCTGCCGAATGCTGTTTCCACCTGGACACAGAGAGCCCCTTCCCCACATGGCTGTCCCTTCTTCTGCAGCTTGATCAGCATGGCTGCCGTCCACTCTGGCACCCAAGCCTAAAGCCAGGAGGTGTCCTGGTTCTCCTGGGAATGTCCTCTCCATTCATTCTATCATTACCTTAGTTAGAACCCTAAAATCCTCACTTAGCTGTGATAATATTGTATGTTCAATGTCACTGAGGAAAGTCCAAGTGGGCAGTTTTTCTGCATAGAAAAGATTATTCAAAAATAACTGGTTTTTAAAAATCAAACCTTTCAGCATTATCAATTCAAAAGGCTTCCTTTAGCTTTTTTAAAGTTTTATTTATTTATTTTTAGAGAGATGGAAAGCGAGGGAGAAAGAGAGGGAGAGAAACATCGATGTGTGAGAGATTCATCGACTGGTTGACTCTCACACACCCCAATCGGGAACCTGGCCAGCAACTCAGGGGTTTGCCCTGACCAGGAGTTGAACTAGTGACCCTTTGGTTCACAGGCTGGCACTCAATCCACTGAGCCACACCAGCCAGGGCTAGCTTTTTGTCTTTTAACATAAAAAGTTTAATATAAAGAATTATGAACTAGGCATAAATTTACTGACTATATTACCAGTAATTATTTTGAGATACTCTATTGGACAATATTTTTAGTAGAACTCTTAAAGGCTAAGGGCTAAGCATTTTTAGGTGTCATTTAACATATATATGTATATGAGGAAGGACCAAAACCCCCCCCAGAATTTATTTATAAAAAATTGTGTATTCTTATGTGTTTAAACTTCAGTCACCTTCAAAATACTCTCCGTTTGATGCAATATACCTATCAAAGCATTTTTCCATTGCTCAAAACAGTTTTTGAACTCATCAATTTTGATACCTTTTAGTGCTTCTGCCATTCTTTTGTTTCACCTTTTCCACATTCGGCAAAACGTTTCCCTTCGAAGACTTTTTTCATCCAGGAAAACAACAAAAGTCACTCAGGCAAGATTGGGTGAATAGGGAGGGTAGGGCACAAGGGTCATGCTATTTTTGGTCAAAAACTGCTGAACACTCAGTGTGGTGTGGGCAGGTGAGCTTGTAAATCCCCCATCATGAAGAGGGAAAATATGTTGAAAGAGTCTTCAAAAAAATGTCACTGAAGCCGAACGCAGCTGCTCACAACAACAGCAGCTGGTGCACTGATACAGACAGGTTCCTAGAACACTCACCTAGTGGGGGAAGCCTGTACTACAAGGGGTCTGCCCTCCAGAAGCTAATTCTAGTTTTGGGGGGTCCTCCCTCATATATACATTCCATTTTATTGATTTTTAAGTGGTACATTGTTAATTCTGTGACATTAAGTACATTCATAATGTTATACAACCATTACCACCACCCAGCCACAGAACTCTGCTCATTTTGCAAAACTGAAATTCTGTTCCCGTTAAACAGTAATCCCCCATTTCCCTCTCCCTCACCCCCCAGCAACAACCCTCTGCTCTCTCTGAGTTTGACTACTCTAGGTACCTCATGTAAGTGGAATCATATTTGTGCTTTTGTGACTGACTTATTTCACTTAGCACAATGTCCTCAAGATTCATCTATGTTGCAGCGTGTGTCAGAATTTCCTTCCTGGTAGGTAGAAATGCTTCACTTCCTCACACAACCAAAAGAAGGATAACAACCAATCTGAAAACAATAAACAACCAGAAGTGCCAGAAAATCAAACTGCATGGAATTCCACCAACCAAGGAGTAAAAAAAAATTCACCGAGACAGGTAGGAGACTGACAGCTGAGTGGAAAGGACGCACAGGGCAAGGCAGCAGACTGTACAGGCGAGGCAGGGCTGGCTGAACTGTGAACTAAAGACTCAAAGATAGCTGTAAACTACGGTGGGGGTTGCCGCAGCGGGAGAAACTCCATCTCACCAGAGAGAGTTTGTTGGAAAGTGGAGCTGGAGCGGAGCAAGCAAGCCACATTGTTCCTTCTCTGACCCCTCCCCCACAGACAGCACCACTACACTGCGAAGAGATTTGTCTTGCCCTGGTGAATGCCTAAGGCCCCACCCCTTACAACTTAACAGGTACACTGAGACAAACAAATATGGCCCAAACGAAAGAACAGAGCAAAATTCCAGAGAGAGAGCTAAGCAATGAGGAGATAGCCAACCTATCTGATGAAGAGGTCAAAACACTGGTAATCAGAATGCTCACAGAATTGATTGAGCTTGGTCACAAAATGAAGGAACAAATGAAGGCTATCCAAAGTGAAATAAAGCAAAATATTCAGGGAACCAACAGTGAAGGGAAGGAAACTGGGACATAAATCAATGGTTTAGAGCAAAAGGAATAAATAAACATCCAACCAGAACAGAATGAAGGAACAAGAATTCAGAAAAATGAGGAGAGCTTAGGAAACTCTGGGACAACTTTAAATGCTCTAACATCAGAATTATGGGGGTGCCAGAAGAAGAAGAGGACGAGCAAGAAATTGAAAATTTATTTGAACAAATAATGAAGGAAAACTTTCTCAATCTGGTGAAGGAAATAAACTTCCAGGAAGTCCAGGAAGCCCAGAGTCCCAAAGAAATTGGACCAAGAGAGGAACACACCAAGACACATCATCATTAAGTTACCCAAGATTAAAGATAAGGAGAGAATCTTAAAAGCAGGAAGGGGAAAGCAGTTAGTTACCTACAGAGGAGTTCCCATAAGACTATCAGCTAATTTTGCAAAAGAAACCTTACATGCAAGAAGGTGCTGGAAAGAGGTATTTGAAGTCATGAAAGGCAAGGACCTACATCCAATATTACTCTATCCAGCAAAGCTATCATTTAGAATGGAAGGGCAGGTGAAGTGCTTCCCAGATAAGGTCAAGTTAAAGGAGTTCATCGTTACCCTTATTATGCCCTAATTATGTGAAATGTCAAAGGGACTTATCTAAGAAAAAGAAGAAGATCAAAACTATGAACAATAAAATGACAACAAACTCACAACTATCAACAATTGAACCTAAACAAAAACAAAAACTAAGCAAACAACTAGAACAGAAATAGAATCAGAGAAATGGACATCATATGGAGGATTTTCAGTGGGGAGTGGAAGGGGAAGAATGGAGGGAGGAAAGGTACAGGGAATAAGAATCCTAATTGGTAGGCATAAAATAGAAGTAAAGAATGGTATAGGAAACAGAGAAATCAAAGAACTTACATGTACAACCCATGGACATGAACTAAGGGCAGGGGAGGGAATGCTAGAGGGTTAGCAGGTGCAGGGCAGAGTGGGGCTAAAGGGAGGGAAATTGGGAAAACTGTAATAGCGTAGTCAATAAAATATACTAAAAAAGAGAATTTTCTTCCTTTTTAAGGCTGAATAATATTCCATTGTATGTATATACCACATCTTGTTTATTCATTCATCTACATAAAACCTTCTTTCAACTTTTAAATTCTTAAAATATTTTTCCTGTTTAGCCCTGGCCAGTGTGGCTCAGTGGATTGAGCACTGGACTATGAAGCAAAGGGTCACCAGTTCAACTCCCAGTCAGGGCACATGCCTGGGTTGCAGACCAGGTCTCCAGAGTAGGGGGCATACAAGAGGCAACCACACATTGATGTTTCTCCCTCCTTCTTTCTCCCTTCCTTCTCTTCTCCTTAAAAATAAATAAAATCTTTTAAAAATATATTTTTCCTGTTTATTATTTCAGCAAACAAAATTATACCAAGCATTTTAAAGGATGTCTTCGGTTGACATTTATTTGGTTAATATTTGGTCCCATTTATTAGCTTAGTTAATTAAACACATTCAAACACTTAAAACTACATTTATAAATTTAACATGAAATTTCTTTTTTAAATGCCTCAATTGTTTGACTTAAAGCCTTACCAACAATTTAAAAAACATATAAATCTAATAAGCTAAACTAATAAATACAGTCACATTTAAGTTCTAACTCTTCCAACACTATAAATAAATGTATTAAACTTTCAATTTAAAGTCACAAGTCTAACTCTGTTACTCAATTACACTTTTAAATTCGAATTAGAAGTCTCACTTTTCCTCTAATAGATCAAATTCCGTTCAACATTACAAGTAGTTAAAATGCCAAATATGCATAGGGTATTCTTAGAACAAAAGAATCAAAACTGTAGGTTTATTTTAAAACCTTTCTATATTTGGTTTTAAATCTTTCTGGGCTTAACGAAGTTTCCCAGAGTGGGGGTTTCCAGACTTTCTGAAAATAAGAATCACCTAGGGCATTTATTAAACATACAGATTCCTGGGTCCCCACCCAACTCCACTGAATCTGTGTTTCCAGGAAAAGACCAGTTGCTCTGCATGATTATAAAAAGTCCCTTGAAAACTTATTTGAACAAATAAGGAAGGAGTTTATCTTACCACAGAAGTTGGGAAACACTTTACTTAGGGAAAAAAATGCTTCTCAGACATCTGTGGCCCAGGGTGTGGCCAGGCTTTGACTGGATTCTTGTGGATAACTCTGAAAGGTGGCCCCCTTCCTCGGAGGTGAGTCCTGTCACTGCTTGTGACTCCAAGTCAGAGCACAGCCAGTGGGCTCCATCACTGGAGTAGACCTCACATTTTTCTGGCTCCTTAGATAACATAAATGTCCTCTCCTTCTATGTCTAAAGAACTGTGTCATTCTTTCCATGCCTCTCTAGGCTGTCAGGACCACACACCCTCACAGGTGTTAGAATGCTGTCCCACTGAACCCTGGCATCTTCCTCGGCTTTGTCTGACTAAAGGCTACAGCTTCAAGGTCACTATTCTGACAGTCTCCTAAGGGGTGCCCTGATCTTGCCCTGCCCCCTCCACACAGTTCCTAAATGATCTTCCCAAGATGCAAGGCCACAGCACACCCTGCTGAACCCTCCCCTGGCCTGCCACCTCCAGAGGACACAGCTGCCCTTATTCAAGGCCTGGTTCACTGATGCCTGCCTTCCTTTTCCCAGGTCCACCTCCAGCCGCTCCCACTGGGCCCAGCCCCACAGAACTCCCTGCAGCTCTCCCAAGGGCCTGCTCAGTGCCATGTCTGGGCCAAGCACCCTCCGTGCACTGCTGCATAGAGTCAAAGCCACATCTGAAGCCTACCGAACCCTTTTCAGGCATTTGCTCTATAGTTTCCTTTGCCTGCAGTGCCCTCTCCTGACTTTAAGACCGTGTGATTCCTCCCCTGTGAAGCATTCCTGGACTACTAAAGTCAAATCCATTCCCCCACCCCGTCGTATCCCCACTGATCTGGCAAATACTTCTGTTTGCACACATCTACAATTATTTGCTTACACAGAGCTCAATGAGGCCAGGGACCCCTATGTTTTTTGTTCACCACTGAAGCCTCAGCAATACACAGAGCCAGGCTCATTAACTGAACAATGCCCCCATTTCCACCCCAACCCCATCAATCACCGACAATCAGATGTCTTGGGTTTCCCCTGTACCACCCAAGTTCTCTTCACTGCCCTGGGCTCAGAAACCTTTTTTTTTTATTATTTTTTTTATTTCACTAGGTTGAAAAAGGACAGTTTAGCTGCTTCCCTAAGTATCCCCATCACATGCCCCAGAGGCCTAGACAGCTTCTTCCCCAACAAATGTGACTCGTGACCAAAGCGTGACCACTGGCCAAGATCTTTGTTCTATATGGGAAGTGCAGACAGGTGCCCGTGGTCCTGCCAAAGACGTCCCGTGCCCAGTGCCTGCCCCCGCCTGGACACATTGGAAAGTGTGCGCAACGCCTAGCTGAGGCCCACAGCGGCACTGGCTCCAGGATGACCTGCGGGCCACACTCTGCTCCTGCAGTTGTTGCTGCTGCTGTTGCTATAGCCACTCCTGTGGTGACCGAGCCCTGAGGACAGCTGGTGTCAGACCAGGGGCTGAGCCATTTCATGCATCTTCAGCAAACATCAGCCTCTTCTTCCTGCTTTCTGTGTGCACAGGCAGCCCTCCCCGTGACTGCCCAACACTGCACAGAGGGGCCGGTTCCCGAGTTCCGGACCTGGGGCCTGCCTCATCCTGCTCTCTGGGGGGAGGGCACGTCCTTGCTAGAATTTTAAGCCTCAGTGAAGACTTGTTTCTACTCAGGCTCAGTGTTGAATGCTCAAGGGACAGGCCTTTATTTGTCTAGCTAGGAGAAATGCTAGGAGGTTGATAGCATTTCAGGTCAAGTGTCCAGCATTTGACAAAAGAGAAGCCAAAGAAAGTCTGCATCAGAATTGCTGGGAGTTGAGGGGTACATTTGCTAACATGCAGATTCCTGAGCCCCACCCCAGACCTTCTCGCTCTAACCCCTGGGAAATGGAGTCCAGAAACCTGCCCCATTCACAAGCCCCCACCCCCACCCACTGCTCATTCTTGTGCTCAGGCAAGTGTGCAAAGCATGGCCTGCCTAACCCAATAGCAATAAAATCAACATGCCTCACTCTCCTAAAGCAGGAAGAGAAAACTCATTTCTGTCCCAGGGCCCAAATTTCAGCAAAGTCCTGGTTGGCCAAAAAGTCCGTTTAGTTTTTTCCGTAAAATAAAAGACACATTTTTTATTTTCACCAATAACTTTATTGATCTGATTATTTTGAGTATGTCGGCTACCTCCCACTATTGGCTTCCAGTGAGTAGAGGCCAGGGGTGCTGCTCAACACCTTTCAATGCATAAGACAGTCCCCACAGCACACTTGTTGGTACTTTCGGCCAGATGTCAATAGTACCAACAAACTTGGCAAACCACTTTGGACACGTTTGATCAGCCACAGCACCTTCTCCATGCACTGCACAAATCTTTCGTTTGTGTTTCAGTTGTGTTTTTACCTTTCTTGAAATAATAAAGCAGAATACACTGAAAATGTTGCCTATTTTCTTTCATCTTCAATATTAAAATGGCTGCACAAAAATTTACCAATTTTGATAAGTTTTTTTAAATGACCACTGATACAACAGCTGTCACAATACAATCTAACAAAATTGTTTCACGTGAAGTTTATTAAAGGCAACTAAGCACTACTAGAGCCATCTTACGGAAAAACCTAAATGAACTTTTTGGCCAACTAAAAAAGAGTCACAATCAGAGTCACAATCATTAAACCACCTCCGTGTGAGTGCTGTGGGGTTTTGAAGCCCTGTGTCATGTGGGTGCATATGTGTGGGTGTGTGGTAGGGAGTGGCTTTGACTTAACAGAGGTTACCGTGGAAGATGCAGAGAAGGAGGTCAGAGACGGATAATGAGGATGAAGGGAGTCTCCAGGGGACTGTTGCACAAGGACAAACCAAGAGCCCACAACCCTTCAGCTGTAGGGTCACAGGAAAGATGGAGACTGAGGAGGGCCTGACCGAAATATGAAATTCTACATCACAGCAGGACTGGATCTCAAAAACATAATATTGGATGAAAAGAAATCATCACAGAAGAATAATTCGGTAGATTCCATTTACATGCACTTTTAAAACTCGTAAACATGAATAGCATATGGTATAGCAATGTAAACTTAAACGGTAAGAAAGGAACACAGGAGAGATGCACTGGGATTCAAGACAGAGGGTCCCTGAGCTGCCTCTGGGAGGCAGGGAAGGGGAGCTTTTAGAGAAGAGGGACCACAGGGAACTTCAAAGGAGCCAATAAGCTTCTGTTTCTTGAACAGATGGTGGGTATTCAGGTCTGGTCACATGTACCTAATACATATTTTGCGTGTATAATGTGAAATAATGAGCATTATGACCAAAATAAACACAACTTGTTCATCAAATTCTGAAATACTAGAAAAAGGTGTCACCTTCTGGAATTCATGGCAATGTGTCTTGCACAAACAAAAGGAAGTCCCATTTATCAAGGGGATTATGAATGTTCAGTACTTGTTACTGACTGAACTTGCCCAGGACAGCGATGGGCAGTGAAGTCTTAGGGACCTGGTTGAAGGAGGAAGTAAGCATCCCATGCCCAGGGCTGCAGGGCATGGGCCGAGAGCTATGTAGCAGCAGTGGCAATGTCCCATGAAAGGGTCAGCAAATCCAAAAGGGACAAAATGGGACTGGGAGCCGAGCAGCGGGAGATGGTACCTGAAGGAGCCAGCCTGCAGGAATTCTCTGAAATGGATTTGGGCCCTGTCTGGGACTAAGCGGGGCCTAGTCTGTGACAAGGTACTGGAAGTGACCAGCAGTCTGACATGAAGTAGATGTCACCTCCAGAGGTAACATCAGCAGGAAGAGACCCAAATGGCCAAGAGCAACCCCGAGGAGCAGAACCTGCGAGGGCCCCATTGGTCACACATCCTCAGAGACAAGGAGCCTTGGAAGGAACCTGTCCGCCTCTGGTTCCATGTAGAAGTCCCTTCTCCATCCTGTCACTCAGGTCCCCAACCTTTGTGTGAGTATTCCAGTGGCTCAGGACCTCTGGAGGGATCCTGTCCTATTGTAAAGAGACACGGTTTTTTCGTTCTGAGCTGTGGCACAGTTCCCTGATGCTGTTACCTCTTGTCCTCAGGAGCTGTGCAAAACGAGCCAAGACCCTCTTTTACGCACCAGGTTAGCAGGACTGTGGGTATACGCCAGTGTGCAGGACAAGGTCCACCAGGGGGACAGTGTGGTGAACACAGAGTTGTGTCGACCTGGCTGCCCCTCAGAGAAGGACTTGCTGCAGTCAGCAAGCGGGCTCTCGTTTCTTTGGGGTTGGCCGAGGGCTGCCTCACAAAGACCATGACCAAATGCAAAGATGGATCACAGGAAGGGTGTCAAACACTGACCACTGCAGCCTACTCACCAAGAGCCCTGCTGGGCCACATATGCCTGTGGGGTTGGCTTGGTCAAGTCTGTCTCAGTGTGTGGCCACTCCCTCTGCCCAGTCCTGCTTCTGCTCCCACTCCCTGCCCTTCACAGGTGTTTATCCCTAATAAATGTCCTGCTCACCAAACTCCAGCTCAGCCCCTGTTTCCAGAGAGCCCCGTCTGCCACAGAAGGCGGGGTCTTTACAACAGATTAAACAAAAGAGGAGGTGGTTTTAGACCCACTAGCACAGGAAACGAAAATGCTGTTGAAAACCTTATTCACTGGCCCTGGCTGGTGTAGCTCAGTGGATTGAGCGCGGGCTGGGAACCAAGCAGTCCCGGTTCGATTCCCAGTCAGGGCACATGCCTGGGTTGCAGGCCGGGTCCCCAGTGAGGGCCATGTGAGAGGCAACCATACATTGCTGTTTCTGTCCCTCTCTGTTTCCCTCCCTTCCCCTCTCTCTAAAAAAAAGAAAACCTTATTCACTGCAGGCATCCTGGTGTCTCCCTAAGAGTTCCTTCAAAACAAACAGGAAGGATTTGTAAGAGACGCCTCTGCAGCCCACCAGCCTGCGCATGTTGCTTCAGAGTGGGCGGGACTGCAAACATGCTCAGCTCCCCACCCTGGGGGCACTGGAAGAGCTCCCCATGGCCCTGTCCATCACCCTCCTTCCATTTGTTGGTGCTGGAGTAGGATTTGTTAGCATAAGCCAGAAAAATAACCTGGCAGTTTCCACTCACTTGGAAAGCGTTTCTTTTCGAGTTTGGCCTCTTTCCTACTCCCAGAATTCTCAAAGCAGCCACTTCCTGGTTCTCCCTCCTCTGACCCATAGTACTGACCGTCCTGAACCCATCTGTGTGACAAATTGTGTATTTTGTGCATCGTTGCAGGACAATCCTCTGGCTGAGGGCTGCTCTGGTTATTCACTTACCCCTTGCATTATTGTTATTATTAATAACAAAACAACAGCCAACCATTCCTGTGGGCTCCTCAGGCAGATTTTTTTAAAAAAATCTAAGATTTGGTTTAAAGATTTTATTTCTTTTTAGAGAGATGGTAAGGGAGGGAGGAAGAGAGGGAGAGAAACATCAATATGTGAGATACATTGACAACGCCCCCAACTGGGGACCTGGCCTGCAACCCAGACAGGTGCCCTGACCTGGAGCTGAACCGGTGAGCTTTCAGTTAGCAGCCTGGCACTCAATCCACTGAGCCACACCAGCCAGGGCAGATTGATTTGTGTGTGTGTGTGTGTGTGTGTGTGTGTAGGAAGAAGACTGTTCCAGGCTTCCTGTTAGAACCTCCTCCTTGGATGGCTGCTGGGTTAAATTACAAGAAGTGATTAATCCTCTTTTAAAATTACTTTTATCATCATTTCTCTCTTTTTTTCCTAAAAAAGAAATTCATTGTATTAGTTTCCTATTGCTGGTATAACAAATTAACACAAACTTAGTGGCTTAAAAGAACACAGATTTGCAATTTTATTGTCTGGAGGTCAGCAGACTCACACAGGGCTCGCTGGGCTGGAACCAAGGAGTCAACAGGCCTCCGTCCTTTCCTGAGGGCTCCAGGGCAGAACCCACTTCCTTGCCTTTTCCAGCTCCCAGGGGTCTCTGGCATTTCCAGGCTCATGGCCCCTCCATCTTCAAAGGCAGCGATGGCTGGAGACTCTCACAGGGCACCCCCTCTCCTGCCTCTGCCCTCTGCATGAAAGGCCCCCATGATTGCACTGGGCCCACCTGGATGATCCAGGCTACTCTCCCCTCCTCCAGGTCAGCTGATTGGGATCAGCAGTTCCATCCACAGGCGTAATTCCCTCTTGCCAGGTAACCTAACATGTTCACGGACTCTAAGGTCTAGGACTTCGGAAAGTCATTGTTCTGCTTACAATATTTATGTTCACTGCAGAAAATTTAGAAATACAGATAAGGCGTAAATGAGAATATATAAGCCATTTCCAGTCCCACTTCCCAGAGAGGACCACCAACAGTTTAATGTATATTTATCCCGTCCTTTGTTCAGTGCATGTTTTTTTTCTTTGTAAGCTAGGTTCGAATAACAATATTATATATGGTGGTTAGTAATTTTTTAATAATATGTATATATTTCTATGCTATTAAATATTTTACTGCATTTCATTTCTTTAATGGCTATCTAGCATTCTACAATGTGGATGTACTATAAGTTATTTAACTAAATTAGTTAATCCTCCATTGCAGGACACATCATTTATCTCTAACTTTTTTTTATACCTGATAGCCCCATAGTAAACATCCCCAGAGCTACACCTTGGTACACATCCCCTAGTGGTACCTTAAAGATTGGGTGACCACGTCATTTATCCTCCAAAGCAGCACATTTCTGAGAATGAAAAAGGGTAACCTTAAAAATTAGCAGCAACTAACAACTACCAATGAGCCAGGACGGACCTGGGCATGGCTCCTGTTGCCAGCTGGCCTCCTGAAATGCTGGGACAACCGACACTCCCACGGGCAACGCCCAACTGTCCCCGCCCTGAGCCGTTGCCATCACTGCTGGTCCTCAACCCCCCCACCCTGGCCCCACCCTGGTCCTCTTCAAACTGAAAACCGCACGGAGGAAAGTGCCATTCTCACTCCCACTGGAGACATGGCAGTGGAAGGCCTGTTTCTCATGGCAGGGAGGGGACAGAGAAGTCATTCTTTGCCCTGGTTGCCAGTTTTCTTTAGGAGAGTCTATTGTGGCCTCTGATCAAGGTAGATGCTGGATTAGCTTCTAGGCAGCTGTGACCAGCCTGCCCTCCCTATGCATAGGCCCAGCACAGGTTCCCCCGGGGCAGGAAACTTCCCAACAGGGCTTTCCCAGACCCAGGCAGGTGTCCCAGGAGCTCTGTAACAACACAGTATCACCTAAGCAGAGCTACCTGAGCAGGTAACACTGGCCCTGAAAGATAAAGTGTGAGAAGTCAAGGTCAAGGGCTCAGAGCCGACTCCACCCAAGTTCCCTAATGGTGAGGATTGCTCCAAACAACAGGTTACACTTTCTCATCACAGGACTTCCTCTGAAATCAAAGGTCAAAAACACAGAAGAAAGCAGCTGCTGATACCACGAAAACAAAAAGACTAAATGTATTGGGAAAATTCTAACATTCAAATGGGGATTTATTTGCTAGTTCTGTTTTATATTTTGGTAGAGGTCATTTGCCTCTGGCCACCAAGGTTAGAGAATGCCCTGTTGGGACACCGCTGGCCACAGCACCCACGCAAGCTGCCCTGGGCAGTGTGAGTGCAAACCCTAAAAAAAGACAAATCAAACCCTCAGACTTCTCCCCACAGGCCTTTCTAACCTGCTGAATCAACTCACCTGATAAAACCAGTTACCTTGTCCACCCAGAGGCCATTCAGGAAATATTTGGCTGATTATTGCGGACTCATGCTGGAAAAGCAAACCCACCAGGGCCCTGGGAGCAGTCTAGTTGACTCAATTTTACTTATAAACAGCCGGCTCGCTGCCTGTAGAGAATATAAGCCTATAAGCCTTCAGAAATAAAGAAATAAGCTTAGCATCTGCCCCCTGCTCCCAAATAATGTTCCAGGTGGTATTTTGTAAACACACCTGCAAGTTGTGCTCTGTATGTTAACCTGGAAAATGAGCAAAACACACCTGTGAACTTTGCTCTGTTAAGTGAGCAAAGGACAGAGCTGTCTAGCTTGGCACACGAACTGGCTAATGACCAGATCTCTAAAACTTGGGCATTCCCTCTAAAAGAATTGCTCTTTTTAAAAAATTTCCACTTTGATGCCAGTGGAGACAGTCAGTGGGAGTTCTGGGCTGTTGGATATGAGCAGAGGCAGAGTTATGGGGTCACCATTGGTCACAGAAAGGAACCTGGCAGTTTGGGGAAAGAAAACACTGGCCCACAGCATTGGAATTCTCATATCAACAGTCAGCTTTTGTATTCAGAAGGATGGGAGCCAGAAGTTCCTGAGTCTGGACCTAGAGCATGGCCTCCCCAAGGGTGGGCCCTTGGCAGGTGGGTTTCTATAAAGATATCTTTGGATGCTAAAGGCAGGGGTCATTAGAGAAGGGATAAATGTCGGGTTTATTCATAGATGCTGGTCCCCAGATTACCTCTGTCATCTCCTACAGCTGCTTATCCTGGAGCCACAGCCCTAAGAAAATCCACACGAAGGGACAGGGACAGCCTCCACTTGGCCTTCTCCCTCACTGCATTCAGGTCACTGCACAAATGTTACCTGCTTAGAAAAGTGTGCCGGCTCAATTACCCTCCCTGAAATAGCCCCACAATTCCCCGCCTTGATTTTCCTTTATTGCACATATTACCCCTTGCCATTATATTAGACATGTATGAACTTAACAACTGTCTCCCCAGTTAAAATGTGAGATGCATGAATGGAGATGCTTTTATTTTCAGCCAGGTCCCCAGGTCTTAGTGCCTGGCCCATAAAAACAGGGCAATAAATATTTGTTGAAGAGTGAATAAATCTTAAAGTTAGGGTTGAGTCATACACCAATTAGCAGGTATTTTACTAGGCAAATTTGGCCTCACCTGCGAGATATGTGAAAGAGGTGCAGAGTTTGTAGCGATTTTGAGGACAGATTGATGAGGGGTGGGGATGCCAAGAGCCATGATTTGTGTCCTGCATAGCAGACACCATGGGTGGGAACAGCCTGAGGGCTTGCTCCGTCCATGCCCCCTTTCTGACTCTGCATAAGCTCTCATCAAACCCTGGCAGATCGTAGCCTGGTAGAACTGAAAAACTCTAGAGGAATCATTTGACTGATGAGGAAACAGGCCCAGAGAGGCTTCAATGGTAGAGCTGGGGCTGGAACCCAGGTCTCTCTGATTCCCGGTCTAGTGTTCTTTCCAAAACACAGCACTGCGCCAGCAGTGACCGAGGCCTTGTAACACTGGAAAGGAATCGTTTGGGGGAAATTGCTCCTTTATATCTTTAACCAGGGGCCACTCTGAAGGCATAAAGCAGGCTCTAAACTCTATTTCTCCCGAGCTTTAATACTGCTCCACCGAATGACGACTCTGCTCTTCTGATGACAGCCCTGCTATTTCTGCAAAACAGCAGAACTTTCTGCAGCAACGGCAGTCCTCTGCCTCTGCTGTCCCATGTCGTAGTCACTAGTCACTTGCGGATGTGGGGCTTCAAATGTGGCTAGTGTGACTCAGAAGTGAATTTTACACTTTATTTCATTTTAATTAATTTACATTTAGGTATAAATACTGAGGTGGCTAATTGTTTTTTGGACAGTGCTATTCTAGAAAGTTGTATATATAAATATTACTCTGGAATATAGAACAGAAGTGGAAGAGAAGGGGAGTGGAGAGAGACACAGAAACAGGCGCAGATGCTGGTTGTAGTTCCTGCTCATGGCCACAAGATGGCACCATTGATCAGAGTCTTTACTCTGAAAAGCAAGGTACGTGGGTTTGGGATCCTCTCGCTCCCCTCCTTTTCTCCCTCCTTTCCTTCCTTTCTTCTTCCTTCCATATCTGTCTTTCTATCTTTATTCTCCCCTCTCCTCCTTCTCTACCTCTCCCCATACCTCTTCCCCTGTTCCTCCTCTCTCTTCCTCTTTCAATACTGACTTTTTGGGGAACTTGGGCCATATAATATAGCACAAACTGTTTTGTGAAGCTCAGAGGGATAAAGATCCCCGAGAATGATATTTGTCTACCAGAAGCACAGTGGCTGGCGCACTGGGCGTGACTAGAAAGGCTGGAGCCACCTGCTTTTTCTTCTCTCTGAGCCCTGCCCTAGACCTGGCCTTCGGCTTGGGTGGCTAGCAGGGATAATCTTCTTCACTCACCCTCACTCTTACCAAGTCCCCCTGTCCCCGCCAAGCACAGTTCTTGGAAGCTTCAACCCTCAGATCCGGTTCTAGAGGTCATCAGAAAAATCTCTAGAGAAATAAAAACACATAAAGAATGTCTCCTGGTGGGTGTTCTGAGGTCTCCTTTGTATTTTGGCCTAAGAAAAAGGCAGTCAGTGACTTGGGGATGCTGAGCAGAGCTTGCAGCATTTCCCTAATATTTTTGTAGATTGGGAATAAATCTCCAGGGATGGGGCAGGGCTGCAGGCTACTTCCAGTACAGCAGGATCAGGGCTATGAAAACAAGCACACAAAGGAAACTTCAAAGCTCTTCCGGAATCTGAATAGGCAGGGCCCTGCGGAAGGGTCATTGGATGTTAACCTTGCACCAAAAGCCCTCTTAAGAGCTTTCAGATGTCCTTGCAGCTCTGAAAAGACACAGCACCCATCCCCTCTCTGTGGACTCGAGATTCGACAGGGCCCTGATGGCAAAGACAGGGTGAACAGAGCCCAGAAGTTGGGGGTATAGCTCTAACTGTTCTCTGGCGTAAGAACTGAGGCTGACTTCATCTCTGCACAGTGAATCTGATCACTGCAGAGACCTGCCCCATTCAGTCCCACCTCCTCCCAAACCTGACCAGATCCCGACACAGCTACGTTAGAATAGGGTTTG
The DNA here is from genome assembly GCA_004026765.1 of Micronycteris hirsuta. Lineage (NCBI taxonomy): Eukaryota > Metazoa > Chordata > Mammalia > Chiroptera > Phyllostomidae > Micronycteris > Micronycteris hirsuta. Next base: position 54,384 of record PVJI01006063.1, on the reverse strand, counting down.
GTGAGAATTACTAACGCTAGCATCATTCATTTCTGAGGCCCTAGTGACTCCTTTATCTCTGATAGGCACAGAGATCAAAGGAGGGTATTTATGTCTTAGAAACAGACCTCCCATTCTTTCCCCTGCTGTAATAAATAATAAAAAGCTCCTAAGCCTCCTTTCCTCACCCATCTCTTCTCTGCCCAGTCCTCTCTATCTTAGTTGTCTCTGAACTAAAACAAACCCTTCTCTCTACTATTCCTCTCCCTTTCTAAAGAACCAGGTCAGGTCAAGCCACCATCTGCTCAGCTCCACAGAATCTTGGCTGCAACTGTGCTGTGGAGCAAGTGGTGCTGATCCCTCTGTCCAGGGGAGGGTGGAGGTCCCTGACCTCAGGCAGGCTCTCCCTGGGAACCTACGGTCTTTACTTTGCCTAGGTGTGGGTATCAGCCATGGAGTCAGACTGCCTGGTGAGCTAGCAGCCTGGCCCTGTCACTGACCGGCTGTTTGACCCTGAGTGAGTTATTTAACATTTATAATCCTTAGTTTCCCATTCACTAAATAGGGATAATAAAGCACCTAAGGCAAGCTTATAAGAAGTAAATAAGATAAAATATGTAAAATGCTTATTAAAGAGCCTGATACAAAATAAAGTCAGGTACATTTGTCAGTATCTCAACACCCTTATTTTATCTCCAAGACCTTGTAGCCGGATGCAGACAGAGCCATTCCTGCCCTTCGTGGCCTCTAAGAGATGCTGAAGTGAGGGCCCCACCAGCACCGGGGGTCGCCACTGCGACAGGGACCAGCTCATGTGGGCAGAGGGGTCCCCAGCCTTATGGAAGCTATGAGATGCGCCCAGGTCAGTTTCTCAACCTCAGCACTACTGGCATTTGGGGCGAAGTTAATTTTTTGTTGCGAGGGGTCATCCTGTGAATTTTAGAACTTTTAGCAGTATCTCTGACCTCTTCTCACTAGGTGCCAGTAGCAGCCTTCTAGTTGTGACAATAAAAATAGAATAAAAATTAAACAAAACATGTCTCTAGACATTGCCACATGATCCCTGGGGGCAAAACTGCCCTTGCCTGAGAACCACCTGTGTAAGCAGATGGGGAAGTCTGGGGGTGCCCCCAAAGGGTGAGCTGAGCTGAGGAGGCAGGAATGTACATCATCAGACAGGGGACTCTCCCTCCCCAGGCAGGGCTCAGGCTGATCCTCAAGGCTGAGTACACAGGTTGACCTTGGAACATTCCCCTGACTTTCCTGTCCCCACCCCTTACCCCCAAGGCCCTGGTTTCCCCTGGTAAGCATGTGGCCTAGCTTCCTCGGGGGGCCCTGCTTTGAGGTGAGCCTCCATGATTCTTGTCACTAAACTAAAATACATAACCCTGTCCAGCCCCTGGGGCCCTGGCCGAGACACAGAGCCCCAGTGGCACAGAATTCTCACTGAACAAACTTTGGGTCAACTCTCATCTCAGGGCAGAGCACGGAACCAGGCTGCCTGGCTGTGAATGGGTCCCTGCTCTGAAACTCACTCGCTGTGTGAGCTCAGACAAATTGCTTGACCTCTCTGTGCCTGTATACCCTTACTGTAAAACGAAGACAACAATAGCATTTACTTCAGAGGCTTGTTATAAGGCTTAAATGACTTAATATTTATAAAGTGCTTAGAACAGAGCCTTGCACATAGCAAGCACTGGGTGTTGTTAAATAAGCTGAAATCCAGCAGGAAGCTGCTACAGACCAGGATATGCCACATTCTGTAAATCAGCAGTTGCCCCAGCTATTGTTAGTGGCCACATAGGCCCACAGTTCAGCAACCTTGAGTCTTGAGTACAGCAAAGAAAGAATTTATAGCCAAGAACTCTAGTGCAAGAGGAAGTTTATTTAGCAAGCAAAGCAAAAGTTCACTTGAAAGAAAGAATTGAGCAGACTGCTCAGAGAGCTACCTTAACTTTTAGAAAGAAAGTCACAGAGGCAGAAGAAGTGTGCCAGCTGGGCTGTGTGGACTCAGGAATCAAGTACAGAGACAAATGAAGGGCCCCTGGAGCTTAGGAGAAAGAAAGCAAAGATACAGGCCTGAAGGAGGAAGACAGGGGTGTGCTCTACAGAGAGAGAGAGAGAAAGGGAGAGAGAGAGAGCAAGCACTGTGTCCTTTGTCTCAAGGGTTTTTATCTGTTTTCTAAAGGCAGGAATTTTAGGGAAGTCTTGGGGGAGGATCTCAATAAAATATTTACCAGCTTTCTAGGTGTGTCCTTTAATATGCTGATTCATCAAAATGAACATATAAGGTCAGAGTTGTGGTCTCTACTGATTGGTCGGCACTAGGGAGGTCATTGGTCATTGCCTCTGGTCCTAATGTCAGCCATGGTGTCACTTTGTTTGGTTTTGCTGCTTTTCTGGGTCTAGAGCTTAAGCACAACTGAGGCCTAGATGTTATCTCTAGTTTGACCAAAAGTCTGTCTCTGATTATTTGATGCTAAAACCACATTGTCCTGAGGGCTTAATGCTTAAGGGAGTGAGTGGTCCTACAAAGGAGGAGGCAGGTGAGTCAGAGCGCTGGATGGAGCCAGTCTGAATCACCATCTGCCTCAGTTTCCCCATTCCAACTTGCCAAGGAATTTCCTAGCGTCTTACTCTCTTGCCTCACTATGACCTAAGGTCCTGCAGTTGTATTTCTGTGGGTGCCTGGGGTGAGGGGCTGCGAATCCCTGAGGCTTCTGTGCTACGGAGGGGCTTGTTCAGACAGAAACTCAGTGCCTAGGGCTCCAGGACTTCCTACTTCACAGCCCCTGGGATTCCTTTGAGTTAAGAGTGTTGGTAGGAAAACCTTTTCTTCTGCCAACTTAGGTTTGAGGGGTGGTGTGAGGGGCATGTGGATTAACTGACAGTAGACAGATTAACAAGAGAAAAGGTGAGGTTTGTACACACACTGAGTGTGGGCACAAGGAGTCATGAGTAAGTCACTGACTAGCCAGAGGTAAAGGTTTATATAGCAACTTAACAAAACCAGCTTTTGTTCAGGTTAGGATGGAAGGTTCTGATGAGTTGTGGGTTGTTTACACAATTTCTTTGGGAAAATCCTGGTGCCCAAGGTCAGTGCCTCCCAGGCTGCAGACCTCCGGAGCAGGAGGGCGGGGCTGTGGCAGCTGCTATTCCCAAAGCTCCGTGTAGCAAGGTAAGGGACATTCAGATGAGATTTCTTTCTAGTCTGCTGATTATTAGTCTCTTCAAGGGAAGTACCTGGGGAGGGGGAAGGAGTGAGGAAAGAAGTGGGGGTGAGGGTCTGTGCCTTTTGGGGAGGCCTACTATTTCTGCCTGTCAGAGGAAGCAGTGCCGCGGCCAGGCAGCCCCCTCAAACAACCCCTCGATGTGGAGTTGCTAAGTGCTTGAGTAGGGTATCTATTGCTATGTAATAAATTACCCTAAAACTTCATGGCCTTAAAAACAAACGTTTATCATCTCTGAGACTGTTTAAGAGTCAGGGATTTGGAAGCCGCTAAGCTGGGTGGTTCTGGCTCAGGGTTTCTCTTGACGCTGTGGTCAAGATGCTGAGCCACGCTGCTGTCATCTGAAAGCTTGACTGGAGCTGGAGGGTGTGTCCCAGGTGGCTCCTCACGTGGCAGCTGGCAGGAGGCCTTTGTCCCTCACCACGTGGACCTCCAATAGGTCTGCTCGAGTGTCCTTACCACGTAGCAGGTGGCTTCTTCCAGAATGAGCAGTGCAAGACAGAAACTGAGGCAGAAGTCTCATGCCTTTGCTTAGCTGGCTTCAAAGGCACAGGCCACCTCTTCTGCTGTATCCTGTTGGTCACATCGACCGTCCTGCTTCAGTGAGGGAGGAGACGGCGCAAGGGCAGGAACGCCAGCAGGTGGGGATCACTGGGCACCATCTTAGAGGCTGGCTACCACGGACTTGAAGATCTCTCTCCCAGACATTCACCCGGGCACTGGCCCAGATGTCAGCCTGGTTCAGGCACTCCCTGGCAAAGGCCTTGCAGATAAAGGCCTAATGTACTGGGGTGGGATTGGGTGCTGCCACCCACTGCCTCGGTCTGCCTCCTCGCTGAACAGCACATCCACTCAGGACTGGGTGAGTCAAGCCCATCCATCACGGAGTAAAGGCTAACAGCAAGGCACTGGGTGGGGGAAGCACTGGGATAGTGGGCCCCTCTCTGAGTCGAGACTGAGAAATGACACTAAAATAAAATAAAATAAAATAATTTTTTAAAGTAAAATAAACACAGTAGGGAAACGTGATTGTAAAAGGTTGGCCAGAGATTTCAGAAGAGGGGAACACGATGGGGCCAGGACAGTCCTGCAGGATTCAGAGAGCAGGTAGGAAATCAGTGAAGTCCTAAAACTGCAGCTCTTCCTGGGCCCAATATGATGAACTACCCACTGCTCCCTGCTGTTTCGTGCCTCCCAGCCATTGCATATGCTCTGCCCTCCAGCAGAAATACCTTTCCCCTTCTTGGTAACTCCATTTCTCCTTCAGATTCAGCATGAAGTACTGTCTCCAAGAAGCCACCCCCATGCCCTCCCATCTGAAGTAGCCGCCCACCTCTGTGGTCTCTAAGCACCCTCACCTCACAAATCTCTACAACGCTTGACCACACTCGCTACTTGGTCCTCGCTGGACTTTAACCTTTTTGAGAGCAGGTGACAGTGTCAGATTCAAATCATACAGTGCCCAGCGCAGTTCCTGGTGCATACTCTACCCTGAATAAATGTTTGTAAAAGGAAAGGGAGCAGGGGTGGGAGCGGGAAAGGATGGGCTCAGGAGACAACAAGTAACTTGTCTCCCTCAGCTTCGTTACCTGTGAGTGGGGCTTCGAGCAAAATCAGAGCTGTTGGCTAGAACCACTCTCCCCTTGCTATTTCACATCCGAAGAAAAGATAACCGGGATAGTTTTAGCTTAGATCACATAAAAGGTTGTTGGGGAAACAGCTTTTGGTGCTGAAGGCATGCAAAAAAAAAAAAAAAAAAAAAAGGTGGGCTGAAGGAGGGTTTGTTCCCAGAATATCCTGACGTTGCTGGAGAAGCCTGAGGCTAATAATAGGTTGAAACCGCCCCGAGATGACAATCTCTCTGGGAAAATCTCGTGACCTAGCACATGCCCTGACAGCAGTCAGCAGTGCTGGAAGGAGGCTAAATGTCTGTATTTAAAGAGACTCAAGGCCACAACATGGAGTGGCCCCAGAATAAGATCAGCTGTTGGAAAATCACAGGGGTCTGAAGGTTCTGGAGCACTCGACTTCCCCTGGCGCTGCCCAAGGCCGCCCTCCAGCCCCACTCTGCCCGGAGGCCCGAGCAATAGCCAGCCCCCACTGCCCCTTCTGTGCACACATTAGACCTGTGGTTATTCACAGCCACTCACTCGAGTTCTTTTTCCACTTGCATCAGGTTAATATTTTAAATATTAACTTATGTTTTGTTTTGGTTTAGTTTTCTGTTTGCTGAAACTACATGTACGCAGAATGAATTAGCCAGCTCCCTGGTTGAAGGCACACCATGCCCATCAGCATGGGCAGAGCTCACGTTCACTTATTTTTTTACCTCTTCACCCATCCCCAATCTCATTTTTCTCCTCTTACCATTCTTTTGTGATTCTGTATGTCCTGCTTATCTATATTTCCATTTGTATTCAGGCCTAGTATTGGTATTATTTTGTGCATATTTTTTATTTATTATTTTCTTAATCCTCGCCTGAGGACATTTTTCACTGCTTTTAGAGAGGAAGACAGAGAGAGAGAGGAACATTGATCGGTTGCCTCCCATTCACTCCCTGTACACATATTTTTTTATAAATATGCTGCAGTGGTTGTTTGAATACATATCATTCTTGTCTCACTTTTTTTCCAGTTGAGATCTTGAAATGGCTCTAAGTTGATACAAATAAATATGGACCAGCGCATTCCCTTTTATCTGCTGAATAGTACTCATCATTTGCATAGAACACCTTTTATTTATCTACTTCACTATGAGTAAACTTCTGGGTGTTTCCAAATCTTCGCTATTACAAACAATCCTGTAAGAGCATATTCACACCTGTTTCTTTGGGGACCTGGGCAAGAGTTTCTCTGGGCTCAGCATGCAGAAGTGCTGGGCCGCGGGATCTCTCCGGATCCCAGTTCACTCAGCACTGCAAACTGCTGCCCAGCGAGGGCATGCCAGTCTTCGTGCCCATGAGCGCCTCTGCTCGCTGTCCCCTTCGGCAGAACATGATATCATCCAACCTCTTAATGTGTGCCTACCTGAGAGGTATAAGACCTATATCTACATCTTAACCAAATTTCCATAATATTTTCCTTCTCATGCCCCATCTGTGTTCTTATTCCAAGTGCCAAGTTGTTCTGTTCTCACGTCCTCAGGGAAGGGATGTGATGGCTAAAAGCAGGAGAGGAGTGGAAGGGAGGGAGCAGTATCTCTTTCTGGCTTTTGAGTTTCAAAGTCCCAGGCTTCTGGGGGATCCAAAAGAATTCATGGTGCAGAAAAAAGATTGGGAGAAAAACATAGTGAAAAAGAGAGGAAGAGTAAGCAGCTCCTTTGGCCAGGCCCTGTTGGACCAAACAATGGTGGCTGGGCTGGGTGAAGGAGAGTGTCGGAAGGAAGGAAAAGAACATTCCCATGGATGGCAAACCAGAATGCGGACTGGCTGAGGAGGTGGTACAGACGCAGGGAGAGGGTCGGGTGTAAGGGCCCTGGGGCTGGGGGGTGCGGAGACTGTGGCTCCCTGGGGGGCAGTGCCTTCCTGTATCACCTCGCAACCCCAGCTGGTTGGTGGTTGTTTCGGTGTGGACTTCTGGCCTAGTCACAGATATTTCGTTTTTTTTTTCCTCAAGAGAATCCCAAATCAGAATTTTTATGTGAATGCTCTCTTCTAAAAAACAAAGTTCAAGCATATTAAAAATTGGCAAAATAGTATAATGAACCTGCTTGTACTTATCACCAGGTCTCAACAGGTATCAACTCATGACCAATTTGGTTTCATCTATAATTTCCCCCATCCTGAATATTTTGAAGTAAATCCCAAACTCACCATTTTATTTGTAAAGATAAGGATTCACGTTTCTAACCATAACACAATGTCCTAAGTAAATCCCAATAATTTCACATTAAATAACTTGTCAGTATTAACATTTACAGTTTTCTCAGAAAGGTCATAAAAGTTTATATTATTTTATATTTTACAGTTTGAAACAGGATACAAAGTCCACACACTGCAAGTGATTGATGCCTTTAAGTTTCCTTTAAATCGGTTTGCTCCCCTTCTTTTTTCAATATTTTTTTTTTAATTTATTTTTAGACAGAAGGGAAGGGAGGGAGACAGAGAGGGAGAGAAACATCAATGTGTGGTTGCCTCTCACATGGCCCTCACTGGGGACCTGGCCTGCAACCCAGGCATGTGCCCTGACTGGGAATCGAACCAGCGACCCTTTGGTTCACAGCCCGCGCTCAATCCACTGAGCTACACCAGCCAGGCGGTTTGCTCCCCTTCTTTTTGTCCTTGCAATGTATTCGTTAAAGAAGCAGCCGGGCCCTTTGTCACGCAGTTTCCCAGAGTCTGGATTTTGCTGGTGCCATTTAACATGTTTCTCCATTTTCTGCATTTCCTGTAAATTGGTAAATGGATCTAAAAGCTAAAGCTCTCATAACAAAATGCTCATAATCTTTTGAAAAGAATTTTGAATTCTGTCTGAGCCAGACAAAACATCTCCTGCACTGGCTGTGCCCCGCATGCCACTTACTGGCTGCCTCGGGCTGAGACGTCAGTGGACCGCGCGCAGCAGCATTCAGAGCCCTCTGCCCCGTGCTGAGCCCCGGAGAGGGAGCAAAATCCGAACGAACAAGTAGGACCTGTGCCTCACTTTCCGTACAGAATCCCACTCAGAAAGGGGGCGAGACACCAGAGACGGGAAGAGGGTGAGCCTGGGATGGCCCGGCGGGGTGATTCACAGGCACTCAGCGGCGGCCCAAGAGTGTAGAGATGCCTGGTCCTGAGGGGCCCAGCGTCTCCACAGCGACCAAGGAGCGTCTGCCCTGCCCCACCCCCAGGCCACCAGAAGTCCTCCAAAACTAGACGACTAGAGGAAAAGGGGGTGGACTCCACGTGGCTGGGACACAGATCAGGACACCTTGATGGAATGGAGCCTGTAGGAGAAGTTCAGTTGCATCCAGGAAAACAGAGAAGCTTATGTTTCTTGCCTACTCAAGTTTGGGGACTACAGTTTCTACCCACTACAAAGGGAGCTGCCAGGGACCGCTCAGAACCCCTTTGCAGCACCCTGCAGAAACATGTGGCCCCCTCCCCTTGGGCAAACTGGACTGAGGATATGAGGGGAACCTTCAGAGGTCAATAATGATTATTGGAATCCTCCTTTCCCTTCCTCCTTCCTGTTTGATTTTGATAGAAGTATTTGTCTAACTTCCTGGGTTTTGTCCTTTTAAAAATCATTTGAGTGTACCTCATAATTAATTTACAAATGGAGTTTGTTCTTCTGAGGCTCTTTGTTTTTAGTAGAAGAAATTTGACTATGTTTATTTAGTATTATGTTTAGTCATTTTCTGGGTTCATATTTTATATTTCCTTGTTTTTTTTTCTGTTATATCTTTTGCTTATTTGCATCTTATAAGTAAGTGTGTGAGGTAAGTCACATTAAACAAAAAGATTTTATTTATTTATTTGTTTATTTATTTTTAGAGAGAGGGGAAGGGAGGGAGAACGAGGAGAGAAACAGCAATATGTGAGAGAAACTGATGGGTTGCCTCTCATACACAGCCTGACCAGGGACCCAACCCACGACCCAGGCATGTGCCCTGACCAGGATTCAAGCTGGCGACCTTTCGGTTTGCAGAATGACACCCAACTGACTGAGCCACATAGGTTAGGGCAAGTCACATTTATTTATTTTTCAGCAGTAATGAACAATTAACTTAAAACAAACAATGAATATTTTCTTTTCTATATTTGGTCCTATCAAAAATCAGAACTTTCAACTCTCTTCTATGAGAAACCAAATAATTTTACTTTTCACTGCCTATCAAGTAAAGGCAAAAAGTATTCTAAAGAATTTAAAAGGTTATCATATAATGGAAAAGGCATGTTTAATAAAAATGTTAAGAACGTTGAGTACAGATGACCCCAACGTATAGTTACAAAATACATAAAGCAAAAATGGGTATAAATACAAGGAAAGTTCTTTTAGAAAAACAATTATAGTAAAGAGATTTTACTGGCCTATCCTCAATTATGCTTGAATTCCACTGCATAAAAGTAGAAACACAAATACAGCAGCTTCATCAAATGGAGTATTTCCCCCAAGTTACAAGAAGTCTGGCAGGCTCCAAGGACCAGTGCAGAGGCTGTGGAGATTATCAATACTCAGGCTCCTCTTAAATTCATGCTCTGCTAGAGTATGTCATTTTTAACCTTGAAGGATAGCAGAATATGCCACTCCAGAATAGGCTACTTTGGCATAAATATTATTTTGAGCTAAAGGCAATTGAGAAGAAGTAAATTCAAAAAGCTCTCTGCCCTCTCCTATTTGCCTAAAAGCAGGACGTAATTCTGTAAGATTCCCCTCTCCCCTCTCCACCAGGAAGGACAGAAAGTTAATCACTAGAGATAACTCTAAACCCTTATTAGCCTGGAGACAGCACCAGAGGACTCTGCCATATACAGCCATCCCAAATAGTACTTAACATAGGAATTTTCAGGGAGATCCATATCTCTCTCTTTAACTCTTTGACTTCTGTTTGTTTACTGTTGGACCCTTGCCTTCCCCTGGAGAATGACACATTATTTCCCCATCTCTCTGGCAAGTCACACCAGCTAGTCTGTTAACTAATTCCTCTCTCCATCTCAGCAACACACTCATTGGTTGTGTGGAGAGTGCATTTCCCAGCTCAGCCAGAAACCAGAGTCCCCCTACTTACTACGATGCTCCTCATCTCTCACCTTAGCCCCCCAGTCTGTCCTAACCCCTGAGAAAAAGTATCTCAGAGACAGAATTAAAAGACCTCCTGTACTGTGTATAATTTCCAGTGTCCATGGCAACTTCCCAGATGGTCTCATACATCACATGCTAGGCCACAAACACAATCTCAAGTAGTTCAAAAAGAACAGAAATGATACATGCTATGTTCTCTGGCCAAAATACAACAGAATGAAATATAAAGTAACAACCAAAACAAATAAAAATAAACCAACTACTTGGAAATATAAAAATTCTTACTGAGTCAGCAATTGAATTGGAAAGAAAATCAAGACTACAAAAGGAGTTTATTCAGAAAATGATTGTTAAAGCATGCCACAGTAATCTTTGTGGAATGTATTCAAAGCAGTACTTTTAGGAAATTTTATGACTTAAACTTTTCTCTGTTTTGGTGGTTGATAAAAAGAGAACATTTTAGAAAGAATTTCACTAAAGATATTAGAAAAGGAATAAGAAGACAGGCTAAAGAGGAAGAAGAAAATACGACAATAAAAGCAGGAGATAACTTTGAAAATGAAAAATAATTTTACTAGGCTCAACAAATAAAACCAAAAGCTACGTATTTGAAAAGTAAAGCCATAATTTAATAAAGTTTGAGTTGAGAGATAATATATAACTTAAAAATAAGAAAATAGAACACAAAGCATATTCTAATAAGATTTGAACAAATGCATGAAAAGAACAATTTTTTTAACAATACGAAAGTTCAACCTTCACCTAATAAATATTAAACTAATAACTTGGGAAGGGGAAAGAAATGTAGGAAGTTATTCAGCTAGTGGGGACGGTGTGTTAGTTTTCTATTGCTGTATAACAAATTACCATAAACTCTGTGGCTTAAAAAAACAGATATTTATTCTCATAGTTTCCCTGGCTCAGGAGTCCAGGTATAACTTCACTGGGTCCAGGACTCAGAGTTTCAGAGGTAGCAATCAACATGTTGGCTGCACTGTACTCTCATCTGGTGGTTTGACTGGGGGAAAACTCTGTTCCCCAGCTCAGTTGTTGGCAGAATTCATTTGCTTGAGTCTGCAGGGCCAAGGGCCCAGCTTCTCACTGACTGTTGCTATCCTCAGGTCCTAAGGCCGCCTGCAGTTTGTCACCACGTGGCCCTCTCCATAGGCGGTTCACAGCAGGGCCATTGGCTTCTTCATGGCGAACAGGAGAATCCCTCTCTCCTGTCTACTTAGACAGCCTTATATAACAAACTTAATCAATGAGTGACATTCTGTCACCTTAGCCATGTATTGGGTTGGCCAAAAAGTTTATTTCCATAAGATGGCTCTAGTAGCACTTAGTTGTCTTTAACTTCATTCAAAGCAATTTTGTCAGATTGTATTGTGACAGCTGTCCTATCAGCATGCATTTAAAAAAACATCAACATTGGTGAATTTTTGTATAGCCATTTTAATATTGAATATGGAAGCAAATACGCAACATTTTCAGCATACTATGCTTTATTATTTCAGGAAAGGTAAAAACACAACAGAAACACAAGACAAGATCTGTGCAGTGTATGGAGAAGGTGCTGTGACTGATCAAGCATCTCAAAAGTGGTTTGCAAAGTTTCGTGCAGGAGATTTCTTGCTGGACGATGCTCCTTGGTCAGGTAGACCAGTTGAAGTTGACAGCGATCAAATTGAGACATTAATTGAGAACAATCAATGTTATGCCACATGGGAGATAGCCGACATACTCAAAATATCCAAGTCAATAAAGTTATTGGTGAAAATGAAAAACATGTCTTTATTTTACAGAAAAAACTAAACAGACTTCTTGGCCGACCCGATAACATATCTAATCAAGAAACTGACATCCCCTCACCTTTGCCATGGTACAGAGGTTAGAAGCAAGTCACAGGTTCCACTTGCACTTAATGGAAGGGGATTGATTATACAGAAATGTTCTCCGTTGGAGGTCACCTTAGCTGGCTCCAACATATTATTGTCTACCATAATATGGGTGAATGCCATTTCCCCCAAAACTCTTCAAAGCTAATTTCATGACCTTAAAAAATGGCATTCAAGGAGTTCTGTTCCTTGAAGATAAGACTGAAGCTCCAAAAGAAGCATGAGCAACAGGGAGTATGAGCCTTTGAGAACAGTCTTGGGCCCTCACCCATATGCACTTTAACACCCATTGCTACATTCCAATCTACAGCGCAGCTTGAGTCCAGCCTCCGTCCTCACTTCTCCTTGACTTCAGACCCAGCTATGGTACTGTCAATCCTTGGCTTCACTGTTTGGTTTGACAAGCAGCTGCAACAAAGGAGCCTCGCTGTCCATGGCGTTATGCTCTCTTGCTAAGGCCATATGTGCAATGCATACAACTTTAGAGGCCTAGAGACATTCTAGGCCCACACCCCTTGGTGTCATCTCCTGTCCTATAACCTGCCTTATCCACCAGATGTTGTAAATATTCTGATCCATATGTTGAAGGGCCTATCCGTGACTGATGCCATAAAGAGAGGGGCAGAGGGGTACAATTTACAAAGTCTTACTTGGTGAAGGCTCTCTAGGGACTGATGGAACTGGAATTGGAAGACTCTGGGGCTGATTTTGTTACTGATGGCACTGATCAAATGTATTTCTTCATTTTTATAGGATGATCAGAGAGGAGCTAATGCACTGACTTGGTCTTCACTGAGATGAATTGGGCTTAAAACATCTCTGCTATGCCATACCTTATTTCTGAACTTTGAAAAATATGGCCTATTCCATAGTTCATTCCCAGATATAAAATACATATGGCTGATCCTGAAATCTAATAAAGGTAATGCACAAATAAAGAATACTATAGGCCATGTATTGTCTTTTTTAATTTTTTAAATTTAATCTTTATTGTATTTTTTCCATTACCATTTAGTCCTCTTATACCCCCCTCCCTAGGCAATGTAGTCTCAGTGGGGCAATACCACCATACATTCCAATGGAGCAATTTGTTTCTTAGAGTGCCAGAAATTCTTACTTTTTATAAAAAAGTGCAGATATACATACAGCACATTTTTCTGTGGACTTAAAGTGACATGAGGAGCAATTAGGAAACAAATGTCTAGCAGAGAAGATAGAGGTAGTCCACGGAGGCCGCTTCCTACTCCTGAGTGGGTTCCGAGCTTCATCTGGCACTGAGCCATGGCCCAGAATACGCTGTCCTTGCACTTCTGCCGGGCGGATGTAGGTAAGTTTGATGAGAACAAATTCATGGACGAGCAGGAAGAGGCAGCAGCAGTGGCAGCAGCAGGCGAGCCAGGCCTGAACCTAGGGAGGTGGATGGGCTCCAGTGGCAAGGGGCCATGCTCTGGCGCTCCAAGCAGCCTGCGGAGCTCTGCAGGCAACACGGACAAATCAAACCCTGAAGGAATGAGCCCAGGCCGTGGTGCACAAAGTGCTCACAAATTTTAAGAGCAGCAAACTTGAGCAGGCTGTGCAATCGCTGGGCAGAAATGGCATTGACTTGCTAATGAAGTACATTTATAACGGGTATGAGAGGCCCACAGAAAACATAAAACACTGCAGTGCTACCCCAGTGGCACGAAAAGGCATTAGCAGTAGGAAGACTAGGCTCCATTATGAGTTCTTACAGTAAGAAAAACTGCTATAAGAGAAGAAAGACTCATGTTACCTTGAGAAAAATTTTGGATACACAGGCTGGTGAAGAAGGGATTGACAATTGACCATCTTCCTAGGAACTCCCAACTATTTCAGGACATGCATCTACTGAAGTGTATTTTATCTTGAAGGTGGAGGGAGAAGTTGTCTTACTGTTTCCTAAATCCTTTGCAGGATCTGCTAGTCTATGCCTTTGTCCACGAGTAATGAAGAACTGCCATTGTAACTGTCTGCCAGAGTGGCTGGCTGGTGTTGGTCAGGGGTAACTGTGGGCACTGTCTGTTTAAAACTGAGGGCAGGGCAGGGGCAATTTGGGCAGGTGCAGATCCAAGGGCTGCAGTGAAAGGGAGAGCTTGTTTTGAAGGGGAAAATCCCAGAGGGTGTGTACAGACATCCCATCCTCCCAGGAAGGCAAGCTCTCTTGGGTTCATCGTAAAGTGCTTGCTGCATCAATAAAGCTCTTGGCCTATTAGAATATACATTAAAAAAAGAGTAAAAGATGTCTAAAAAGTCTCCTTAGAGAGGGAATAATGAGAAAGAGGATAAGAAGCACTGCTCTAGGGAATCTTTATCTATAGTTATAAACCACCCACAAATCTCACATTAAAATATACATAAAATAGGCTTAATTAATATAATATAGGAAACATTACACCATGGCCAGGAGGCTTTATCACAAATATGATTGAAGAACTTGCCACAAAGGCAACTATTATTAATAATGGCAATAAAATAACCCCCTCCCCATATCACTGGGTTAAATAATGAGAAATACAATCATTTTAATAGGTGCTGAAACAGCACTTGATAAAATTCAATCACCACTTCTATTTTTAAAAAATAGAAAAGAGAAAAACATTACAATAACAAAATGCAGAACTATTTAAAACAGCTGACTTTATCTGTAGTGAAAAACAGAATTGTTATTAAAAATAGAAACAACCAGGAAGCCCTGCCCATCCACCTTCACCCCAGCCCCCTAAAATGACTGCCCAGCCACTGCAGCTTGAGGAGGCTTCCCATGAATTAACGAAATGGTTGGGTAAAATGAATGAATATAAGATACACTGTATACTCAAAATATAACGTAATTCTTTTGAACTGATTAAAAATTAAATTAAAAATGAGATCCAATTCACAATAGTAACAAAAAATAAAAATACTGAATAAGAATTGTAATCATTTTCAGTATGATCTAATTTAGGTTTGAAAAAAATCACATATGTTTCTATGTGTTTATATACCGGTATGTAAATAAATGAACAGAAAAAGATCTGGAAGTCTAAGACAAGTGCTTTTCCCAAGAGGAAGGAAGAAGACGGAGAAAGTGTGAGAGGGGTTTGTGTGCTTCTTTTGAATTTCTTCCAATTATAACATATTAACACAGAACTTATATAATTTTTAAAATTTTATAAGAGAGCATATATGACCCTGTTTTGTCAAATTACAGCTACCTTTGTGTACACTTGGAAAATGCATCAGCAATTATGTATAGACAATGGAATTTCAGGTGATTTTTACTGTAATTGTTCTTGTTAGTATTGTTTTCTATTCTAGCTCTGTGCTAATAGCACTCTCTATTCTATTTTTGTAGCTTTTCCATAAATCTAAACTTATTTTATTTCAAAATAAAAAGTTTCTTACAATGAGCATGTGTTATTCTTATAAAAAGGAATAAAAGTATCTTCATCTTGAAAGTAAACAAAAGAATTAAATGAATGCTATTCATGATATGCAAAAGGACATTTTCAAAACTAAGATAGAAGAAAGAAGAATATATACAAATGGAAAAAATAGATCATTTCCTATATGAAATAAAACCCATGACTTCAGATTCTTAAGTTCTCAGTTATGTTTGCAATAATGACATTTTTGCATATTGTTCTAATATTTACTTTTTTAGCACCATATCTACATAATAGTGCTGATGAAAAGAAGTGATTCTATAACTTTATCGTGCATCAAACTCACCAGAAAGGCTTATTAGGGATAAATTTGGCCAAAGATCTGCAAGATATGTACACTATAGAATCTGAAAACTACAAACATTACTGAAAGAATTAAAGAAGACCTACATAAGTGGAGAGAAATTCTAAATACAGGAATCAGAAGGTTCAACATTAAGATGTTAATTCTCACCAAATTAATCCATAGATTCAATGTAATCCAAATCAAAATCCCAGAGGCTTTTGTAGAAATTAAAAAACCAATTCTGAAACTTATCTGAAAATTCAAAGGACTTGGAACAGTCAAAACAACTTTGAGAAAGAACAAAGTTGGAAGACAAACACTGCCTGATTTCAGACTCACTATAGAGCTACAAAAATCAGGACACCATTTTAATGGTGTAAAGACAGACAGATGGGTATCTCAATGGAACAGGACAGAGTCCGGAAATAGACTCACATATATATGGTTAACTGATTCTTGGCAAAATTATCAAGGCAATTCAATTGGGAAAAGAATGCTGGAAATAGCCTAAATGCCCATCAGTAAATGAGGCTACCAAAAAACCGTGGTACATTTATACAATGGAATACTACACAGCAGAAAGAAAGAAGAAACTCCTACCCTTCCCAACAGAATGGATGGAACTAGATAGTATTATGCTAAGTGGAATAAGCTGGGAGGTAAAAGACAAATACCATATGATCTCACCTATGAGAGGAACTTAACCAACCAAGCAAGCAAAACAGAACCAGAAACATGGAAATAAAGAACAAACCGACAGTGACCAGAGGGGAGGGGGGCAGGGATAATGAGGGAAAGAAGGGGAAGGGTCAAGTCAAGGGACATGTTTAAAGGACCCGTGGACAAGGACAACAGTAGTGGGAGGGGAGTGGAATGAATGTGGGAGGGGAGTGGGCAGGGCAGGGGAGAGCAATGGGGAAAAAATGGGGACAACTGTAATTGAACAATAAAAAAATTAAAAAGAAATGGTGTTGAAAAAATTCAAAAGAAAAAAAGAGAGAACATTGACTTTTACCTCATATCATATAGAAAAATTAACATGAAAAACAGGGAAAAACTGAGGAACTATCATAGATTGGAAGAAACACAACTAAATGCAATATGAATTCCTGGATTGGATGTTGGAACAGAAAAACTACAACAGAGGTAAAAGGGGTGAAATTTAAATAAAGTCTGTAGCTTAGTTAATAAATAAGTTCACTAGTTCAATAATTGCACTTTGGTTATGTAAGCTGTTAGCATATGGGGAACCTCGAAAAAGGATATATATGAACTGTCTATTCTATTTTTGTAGCTTTTCTGTAAATCTAAACTTAGTTTATTTTAAAATAAAAAGTTTCTTAGAACTTAACTTTAAATGGATCATAGACCTAAATTTAAGAGCTAAAATTTCTAAAAGAAAATTAAATAGAACATCTTAGTTGGCTTAGGTTTATCAAGATTTCTTAAATATGGCACAGAAGGCACAAACTATAAAGGAAAATTATCAATAAATGAGACTTCATCAAAATTTAAGACATTTGCTCTTCAAAAGACACTTAAAAAAATAAAAAGACAAGCTATAGACTGGGAAAAATATTAGCAAAATATATACTTGACAAAGACTTGTATCTGGAATATATGAAGAATTCTTACAACTCGAGAATAAGATAAGCAACCCAATAAAAAAATGGGCAAAAGATTTGAACAGATGCTTCACCAAAGAAGGTATACAAATGGCAAACAAGCACACGACGATGCTCGACATCATTAGGTATTAGGCACATACAAATCAAACCACAATGAGATACCACCGCGCACTTTCAGAATGACTAAGATTTTAAAAGACTGATCTTACCAAGTGTTGCCAAGGATGTGAAGGAGCTGGAAGCTCATGCACTGTTGATGGAAATGCAAAATAGAACAACCACTTTGTAAAACAGATTAGCAGTTTCTTTAAAAGATTAACTACACCTACCACGCCACCCAGTCATCCCATGTCTAGGTGTTTATTTACCCAAGTGCAGTGAAAGCATATATCCGTACGAAGACGTTCTGTTTATGATAGCCCCAAACCAGAAATAATCCAAATGTCTATAAAGAGGTTAATGGATAAACAAGTTGTGCATATCCACATAAAGAAATATTTCTCAGCCATTAAAAAAGGAATAAAATACTGATACGCAATACAGCAGGGATGCATTGTGAGTGGTTGTGTAGGAGTCTGAGGCCCCAGCGGCAGGGGTTCTGGGGACCAGTCCCAGCAGGGACGCCGGAAGTGGTCAGGCGGATGTGCCCTGGTGGTGAGCCCCAGAGTCGAAGGCTGGCTGCTCCTGGGGCATCATTCTAGCTGTGTTTTTATTCCTTGACTCCTGTTCTAGCCTAGTACCCTGTCCTGCTGCTAATCCTATGAGCTACTGATAGGAAACCTGTTATGAACTGGTTGTGTTCCCCAGAAATTTTTATGTTGAACTCCTAACCCCCAATACCTAAGAATGTGACTTATTTGGAAATAGGGTCATTGCAGATATAATAAGTTACACTGGAGTAGGGGGTCCTCTAATCCAATATGACTGTTGTCCTTATAAAAAGGGGAAATGTGGACACAGACATACGAACATTCTACAAAGGGATAATGCTATGTATAGATGCAGGTGAAGGTCTACAAGCCAAGGATGGCCAGAGACTGCCAGCAAACCGCTTGTTGGGGAGAGGCATGGAACGTACATAATTTTTAAAACTTTACAAAACAGTGTATATGACCCCCTTTTGTCAAATTACAGGTATGTTTATGTATACCTGGAAAGTGTGTCAAAAGACGATCACACAAACTTAATAGTGGTTTCATACAGATGGTAGGATGTTAGATGATGTTCATTGTGATTTTCTTTTTAATGTTTTAAAGTGAGCATGTGCTATTTTTATAATAAAAAGGGAAAGTACATTTGTATTTTGAAAAGAAACAAACAGAATAAGTGAGTGCTATTTGTGATATAAACAAGGACATTTTTAAAGCTAAAATAGAATAAAAATATAAACACATGGAAAAATAGATGTTTTTCTTTATAATTTATAGTATATTCACATATGAATATAATAAATCTTCCCAAGCAGGTTATAAATAGATGTATTATAATACCAATGAGCATTTCAAAATAAAAAGCATCCTGTTAAAATATTTATTCCACTCTCCTTTTATGAAACCCACTCAACATAGCAAAAGAAATTAAAAATAGAAGGAGGGAAGCCTCCATTTTCAAGGAGACAAAGAAGCACCTAATCAGAAAACATGAACGAAACCTACTGTTTACTGTGGGATCAGAACCAGACTGAAAAGAGATGCCAGGTGCCTCCATGGACCCACAGCAGGACCCAGCTTTTTCAAAGGTCCGTGGTGGAAGGATTATCCTGCCTACGAGATGAGGTAGCCTGGGCTGGGCTGCCTGCAGAGACTGAGGAATAGCCTGTGGACAGTGGGATCCATACTGCAGAGTGGCAGGGGAAGTAGAGCGGCAGGAACCACCTTGCTGACCTCGCCACCAGAGAGGGAGACACGTGGGGATGATGCAAGGGAAAGGAGGAAGTGAGGGCACTGCCAGACTGCACCGCAGGAAGCCCGTAAATCCCGTAAGTCTATAAGCCACATAGATTTCTGGAACACCAAAAGCTGAGGGGAAATGGTCTCCAAGAAAAAGGAAATAACTGAAAGGGTGTTTGAATCAACAAAAACTGTTAAAAGTGAAGACTAGATGTTCTCCAATCCTCCCACTTTTCTCCATTTGTCATACTGTTATTGAGCCAGTATGGACCCCATTCAATGACAGTAATAATCAAATAGGAACCATAATGAGGTCTATGCATAGAAATTGCAGCGAAAGGGAACATACACAAAAGGCTGATAAAAAATAACTGCTACAAGAGGAATTAACTAAGGAAACAAAACATATGTTCAGATAAATTCTCTATATTATCAAGAAAATTTCAGACAACACTATCTTTATAGAAAAAGACCCCAAAGAAAAGACACAAGAATTTAAAGAAGGGATTTGAAAAATGAAAGAATATGAAAGGCAAGTTACTAGATTCAGGATAAAAATGGAAGAGCAAACAATGATAGAGATGGAACCTACATTAGAAGCAACAGACAAATAGGATACAAATAAGTGACTTTGTAGAGTGAACCACTGTGGAAAGACTGAGAAATCACACAAAATGAACAAAAACCAAAACCAATATTTGTTAATTTTTCTAGAGAATATTGCTATTATTATTGAAGAAAGACCATTAATAGGGATCCTTGGCATTTCTCAAGGCAAATGGGCATTTCTAAAGAAGGAAAATAAAAGGAATTAAATATAAATTACTTTCAAAATAGAAGAGAACTTTCTTGTAATAAGAATGACTTGAATCTACAGATTCAAAGGGCATACATATTCCAATAAAAATTGATATAGACTATTCAACATCAAGATACATACTACTGAAGTTATGAAACGCCAAGGATAAAGAAAATCTCACATGTCTGGCCATGTCATTAGTAAACCACGTACACAGAGAAAAAGCAAGTTTTGGGGGCTTTTCACAATGCCAAAAAACAGAGATCCAACATCTAAACGGGTCTAATAGAAAGAAAATGAGACCCAAGGATTATGTATATGTCAAGTTATCCTTCAAGTAAAAAGACAATAGACAAGCATTCTCAGGGATATGAAACCTTAGGGAATAAAGCAACCAGGGACCCTTCTTGAAAAACAACTTTTGAATGAAATCTATCCAACCAAGGGATGAGTTGAAATAAATTTTAGAGAAACTAGGTGTATTAATTTTCTAGGGCTGCCATAGCAAAGTACCAAAAACTGGATGGCTTAAACAATAGAAATTTATCTTCTCACAGTGCTGGAGTCCAGAAGTTGGAAACCAAGGAGTTGGCAGGGCCATGCTCCCTCTGAAGAAGCTCGGGAAGAACACTCCCTTGTCCCTTCTAGCTCCTTATAGCCCCAGATGTCCATTGGCTTGTGGCAGTATAACTCTCACCTTTACATGGTATTCTCCCCATGTCTCTTCATACGGTCTTCCTTCTGTGCTTGCCTGGGCTCACATTTCCCCATTTATAATGACACCAATCATATTGGATTAGGGCCCGCTATAAAGACCTCATTTTAACTTGATTAACTCTATAAACACTCTATTTCTAAATAAGGCCACAGTCTGAGGAATTGAAAGTTAAGACCCCAACATACCTTTTTTGGGGGAGGATATAATTGAACCCATAACACTAAGGTAACACAGAGGGGTGAACACTGAGCCTACTAAATAATAAAGCTAAATATAAATGAAAGTAAGAAGTATAATTAGAGAACAAAATAAAATAAGGTAAACATTAACAATGGGAAATAATAAAAATCAAGAGACAGAGTTGGGCAGTGGGATAAAGTATAAGCGTAGGAGGTAATTCCTCATTAGTCATAGCAAGAAGTCAATAGATAGCACTTAAAATTGAAACTTGTCTTTTAAAACAAAAAGCATAGCAAATTCAATTTCAACATTTTCATTCCTTTTTTTAAAATTCTAAAAGAATTAGCCCTGGCTGGTGTAGCTCAGCAGACTGAGCGCAGGCTGGGAATCAAAGGGTCCCGGTTCGATTCCCAGTCAGGGCACATGCCTGGGTTGCAGGCCAGGTCCCCAGTGAGGGCCATGTGAGGAGCAACCATACATTGCCGTTTCTCTCCCTCTCTGTCTCCCTCCCTTCCCCTCTCTCTAAAAATAAATAAATAAAATCTTTAAAAATAAATAAATAAAATTCTAAAAGAATTAATCGTTTGCCCTGACAGGGTAGCTTAATTGGTTAGAACATCATCCCATATGCCAAGGTTTCAGGTTCAATCCCCAGTCAGGGCACATGCAAGAATCAACCAATGAATGCATAAATAAGTAGAATAACAGATTGATCTCTCTGTCTCTCTCTCAAATCAATAAATTAGAAAATTAAATTAAAAAAAGAATTGCCCTGGCTGGTATGGCTCAGTTGGTTGGAACATTGCCCTGTAACCAAAAGGTTGCGGTCTCTATCCCCGGTTTGGGTGCATATGATCCCCAGTCCAGGGGCATATGGGAGGCAATCAAAGGTTGTTTCTCTTTCACATTGATGTTTTTCTTTCTCTATCTCTCTTTCTGTCTTCCTCTCTTTCCACCCGCTTCCTCTGTCTCTAAAAGCAATGAAAAAATGCCCTTAGGTGAGAATTTTTTAAAAAAATTTGAATTAATCTTTAAAGAATTTGTCATGAAGAAACAACCAAATAGTCAGTTCTAAGGTTCACTTCAGTTTTTCTACCATTAAATTCAAGTAACATTAAAATTTTTTATTGCTCTAGCTAGTGTGACTCAGTGGATTGAGAGCTGTCCTGTAAACTGAAGGGTCGCCAATTCAATTCCCAGTCAGGGCTCATGCCTGGGTTGTGGGCCCGGTCCCCAGTTGGGGGTGTGTAAGAAGAATCATCTGATTGATGTATCTCTTGCACTTGATGTTTCTCTCCTTCCCTTTCTCCATCCCTTTCCCTCGCTCTAAAAATAAATCAATAAAATCTTTAAAAAAAAGAATTAAAAAAACTTTTTTCATCTCAAATAGTATGCAGAGTATGGTCCTGTTTTTATAGAATGCTATCAGTTAACCTATTTATCCACATCCCTATAGAGTCTCTAATGATGTTTTATAGCTGTTGGGAATGGTTGTCTCTGGGCAGTAGAATTTACAGTGTTTTGTTTTGTTTTTTTACCTTCTTTGTTGTACTTTTCTATATTACTTGAATTTTTATAATGAAATTTGTTATTTTGAACAAAAGCAACAAAGTCATTGTTTCACATTTTCCCAAAAGCTTTCTTTGTAGACATTGAGTGGGACTCTGAGACAGGTTCTAGGAGGAGATGGATCCAGAAGGCACAAGGTGGCATCTGAGGGTGCTGTGACAGCTGACACAAGGTCTCTGGGATGTTAGGAGGCCCTTCTACAACCGAGAGTCCTGTTTCACAGCTGCTGTGGCAAAAAACTTCTCAACTTCGAATGCCACCACATATATTCAGGACTTTCCATAGTCAGACCCAGCCACCAAAGAGCCCCTAAAGTCAGCAGAACAAGTCAGACCTGCTTCTAACTTTCAGGAGTATCCAACATTTGCTTTATCGTGACATCAAAGAGGCCAGTGCTCCCAGAAACCAACTCGGAAGATGGCTCTGTCCTTCTCAACTCCCAAGCAAGAGAGCCATCCATGTGATTGCGCTGCGCTCACAGCTGTGACCAAGTCCCCACTCCACCCTCCAAGCTGGTTTTTCAACAGGAAAGACATCTGGGCATATAACGGTCATCATCATATCCCTATTTTATTGTTCCTCCTCTTATATCTGGTTGTCACCAAATGTTTGGCAGGAAATTTATCTTTTATTATTTTGCTTCCTGTATTTTAATAGACATGATGGTGATTTCTGTGGATACAGCACGTAGGCAGCTGGGGTTTTGTGAGGTTGAGCACATCACGGAAGAGTCGCGGGCCTTCAGCCTTGCTTCCTGGAAGTTGAGGCTGGCCCTCACATTCAATCTTTCTAGCCCGCATAACTTAACAGATATCCCAACAGGACACACCAGCTCAGCAGCAACAGCTGCAAGGATAAGCAGGGGGACAGTGGCAGAGAAGTCTGCAGTGGGAACAGGTCCCGGCCTGAGGAAGGGCTTTCGATAGGGCTTGAGATGTTATCTAAACATGAATACAGGCCGAAGAAAGTGTGGCCCATAGAACTCTGCCAAAGGACTGGGGACCACATATAGCCAGTGTCTACAAAGGACAGAATCACTAGACAGGTTGTCATAGTAACATAGTCCTAGAGGCAGGTGGTGAATGTTGAACACAGAGAAACACAGCAGGAATTATGAGGGCAGCACCTGTCAGCAGCCTGGGGAAGCTTTTGGAAAATGTTGTCTATACTTATTCTTTTAACGAAAAAGATTATTAAACATAGAAAATTATTTGTTAAAATGTATAGGAAATCAATTCATTTCAAATTAAATAATACTACAACTCATGATATCTGTGTTCTAAATCAAAGTCCTAGAATTTACTTGGTGTAATTTGTCCATTTCTAGATTCATCTCAGACTGGTACTAATGATTCAGAGAGGCTGGGTGTCTCAGGTTATATCCATTCAGACAAGGCAGCAGAAATAACCCCTCCCCGACCTTTGGATTACCCATCTGCCCCCAGAACCTTTGTCCTTTAGTCCTTTGATTCATCAGCTTCTCCTGTGTCACTGTGCCTGGCTAGGCTTTTTCTTCTCTGATAGTTCTGGTTTGGGCAGATGACTTTTGATCTACTTATTTATATTCATTTAGTTGCATCTTTTCCACACCACAGTTCACATCTCTAGAGAGCCACCTCTGTTTATTAAAAATAGAGTTGTACTCATTCATGAAACTAGATTCTGATCAAACAGCAAAATGAAAACGGTTATTTCAGCAGAATCTTCCAACTTCCCCTAAGAGTAGACCACTGCCCAAAATAGGAGCTGACAGAAATCTCTGCCTTATTCAATTGCAACCTTGGGTGACTATGTTTAGCCATTTTTATGTGAGCCGCTCAGCTCATCCACTCCTCAGCCTGCTGCAGTCAGGCTTTCGCCTTCTCCACGCTACTAACAAGCTCTTTCCAAGACCACCCATGAGCCTCTACTCATGTTAAATACAATTTCCTCATGGTTTAGCTACCAAAAATCTCTGAACCCAGACCTCTCTTGAGTTCCAGTCTCATATATCCAACCCCAGTTAAGGTGTCTTAATTTGCCCCAAACAACACACCATCATGCCCTCCAGCACTGTCCCTCTTCCTGGGTTATACCACCTGTGTTATGTGACATTTCTGCAGTCTAGAGAAGTGTGCTCATGAATGGAAATGAGAACCATTCTGGGTTCCCCAAAGCGGAAGTAACTGAGAGCTGTGCTTACTGTCCTTGGTTTGCTCAGAAATCACAGCCTTGAGGGATTTAGCAGATGCTGATCTCAGAGAGGAAGTATGGTTGTTCTTCCTCCTGTATCTTTGTCCCCTTAGAGGTCCTCATCTCCCCAGGTGGGAGATGCAGAGAAATAACTATGCTTCTTGTCTGCACTAGTGATGTGTCAGCCTAGAGACATGAACACAAGGATGGAGGGGCTGAAGTAGATGGAGAGTGAGCTCAGTAAGAGTCCCCCAAACGCTCTGGCGTATCCTGAGAACACAAACCAAGCTGACTCATGTAGCTCTGAACCCTGGAGCTTTAATCTTTCAAGAACATACTTCCTTCCTGTATTTCTAATAAATACTGTTTCTAGCTTTTCTGGAAATCCCACCATTCACCCTCTCTGTTTCAAAAGCATTGAGTCACAGAAATAGAACCATGAGAAAAGTCAGTTTGACCTCTTTGCTCTCAGAAGTGCACTGGTGGAAAGAGCCTAGGGGAATGTGGTGGGGAATCCTTCTCTAACTGGTTGTTTATCTCAAAGAAAAATAAACTGAAAGAAAAGACACAGAAATGCTTTAAATTAGTCACCCACAGGAAAGGGATTTTGTGGGAAAGAGTTCACACTTGCACTACTATAGTGTTTAGAGAAGTTTTTAACTTGATATCTATGAAAGGGCTTTATCGGCCTATATGTTCCTCCAGAAAGTGGGAGCTAGCTACATGTTTTTGCATCTGTGCATTTTTCCAGGAAGAGGGACTATAGCTTTTATCAGATCTCAGTGGGGTCCCTGACACCCCAAAAGGTAAGAACTACTCACTTAGAGGTTAACTTAGTTGTATTGATTACCTTTGCTGTATAACACATTATCCCAAAACTTAGCATGTAATACAACTAATATATATTATTATCTCACGGGTTTTGTGGGTCAGGCATTGAGGCGTGGTTCAGCCGGGTGACTGGGCTCAGGGTCTCCTGTGACGCTGCAGTCGCGAAGTCAGCTGGAGTCGCTGTCATCTGAAGGCTCGACTGGGGCTGGGGAATCTGCTTTTTGAGCAGATTTGAGCAGGTTTGCTCAAGAGGCTGCTGGCAAGGTTCCTTGCTGGCTATTGGCAGGGGGACCTCCATTCCTGGCCACGTGGACCTCTCCATTGGGCTGTTCAGTGTCCTCCGAGTGAGTGTCCACTACTGAATGCGTGACCAAGAGAAAGAGCAAGGAGGAAGCCACACGCCTTTCATGACGTAGTCTCAGGAGCCATACACTTTCACTTGTGCCACATGCTATTCTGCAAGTAAGACAGCTCACACTCAAGCAGCAATAATTAAGCTCCGCTTTTTGAGGGGATGTGTATTAAAGAATTTGTGGATATATGTTTACACCACCAAACTAGAAAAGAGGACTTACTTTATAGTCTTGCTGAAAAGCAATTTTCTCTGTACAATCCCCCGCTTCCTCCACCACTTCATTATGCAGTATTTGGGACTCTCCCAGGATAGGGGATCCCCGTGACCTTGGACAAATTATTAAACTTTGTGTCATAGTTTTTTCATTGGTATGGGGAACAATAATAATACCTACTTTGTAGGATTATTGTATGAGCATTTAGTGAAATGCTGGATTGATCAATGTTTTACATTGTTAGTTATAATAATAGTGGCCCCATCCTCAATCTAGAGACTTCCACTTCCATTAAAAAGAATTGCATATTTAGGGACTGTAAATCTTCTACATGGGATGAGAAATGATATCTATTTATTAAGAATCTATTTGTAGAGTAGGTGCTACAGGGCAGGGAGAAACACAAGAAGTTAAAAACAGCCCCTGTCCTTAATAGGTCTATATAGTTGGGGAGAACGGATATCTTTACATGAAATAGGGAGGCTTTGAAAGTCCTGCGACATTCAAGAACAAGAGCGAGTACCTGCAGTGAGTATAATTTTAAGGTTAAGATTCAGGCCAGGGAGCATGAGTAAAAATTAAAGGGAGATAAATACTGAAGTTTGAGGTGTCACAGATAGCTTTTCTGGAACCATAGCAGGGAAAACAAAGGGGTAAGGGAAAGGATTTATAAAGGCAAGATTTCACAGAGAAAGAAATAAGCTTAAAGGAAAAATAGAGGAGTGCCTCTGACAGAAGCACTGGTTGGTCAGGCGTTGTGGGTCAGGCACTGAGTCCCTGAGGGAGAGCGTTGCCATATTTATCAATCTATTTACTGAAACAAAGATATCCTGCTAACCTTTCAAGAGCAGGAAAGTGTCTATAGGCATCTGTGATCTAGCACAGTGAGCTGTGGAGGGTACTGTTTTAAAAAATGCAAACTGGAAAACCACTTCTCTAATTCATACTGTAGATTAAGATGTTTACTGGCAAGCATTCAACAGAGCTGGCTCCCTGCAGCCCAGCTTTTCTGCTTGCTTCCTATGGTGGGAGGGGCCGATTTCCAGGAGCTGCTTGATTCTACGCAGCTCCTCCAGACTCAGATTCTCGACAGCTCTCACCGGCAACCTCACAGGGCGGGGAGGGGAGGCGGGGTGGCTCCAGTCTGGGCTCAAAGGCTCTGCAGCACAGAAGGCATGGGAAGCAAGGGTGATCCGATACTCCCTGGGCCTTCTTCAGTTGTCAACTCTCATCTCTGAGGTCTGGCTTTCCACTATCACGTTTTGGGGAACTAGCCTAAGTTAATTTTAATATATAAGTAGCCCAAGATGTTTTGAAGTGGGCGAAAGTCAGCTGCTTGCTATTAAGTTATAATGAAAGCAAAACTCGAACCAGATTTTAACCCTTTATACAGACATTTATTAAATAAACATTCATGAGCCATGCAGGAATGAGCATTCATTTCATGCAACCTGCTCTGTAGGTTCCCCCAAGGCCGAGCTCCTGTCCTTTTAAGTGATCCAACCACTACCTGGCATAAATAGTTCACTGGCGGCAGAACCAACATTTCAGAGGCATTTCATTATCCTTGTGATCAGCACCAGGCAACAAGAAACCCCCCTAAAGCTGTGTCTGGAGACAGGAATGGTTCAGGGTCAAGTGTCAGGCACCATCCTTACAAGTTCACACTAATAGCCTCTCAAACAGTGTTCAGCAAATGTGAGGAGTGCCCTGAAATATTTTAGCCTATTCACATACCTTGACTATCTTTAATTTCATCAGCAAGAGCTCTTATCTATCATTCCTCATGCTAATGACAAGGCCACTAATTTCATCAAATAAAATCCATTTATGATATTACTGTGCTGATTTGCAGTGTCTGCTGCAGAGCAAAACACAGATTACTCAGCACTTGTAGGGGCCACCTTGGCACATGACCTGGAATTGGAGCTTAATCTAACCAGCGAGTAAACAGCATTACACGTCAATACTGCAGTAATTTCAAGTGAATTACAAGTATCAAGACACTTGCTTTGGCCTGGGAAGAAAAGACAAGCATCTTGTCAAGGTTCAGTGGAGCTAGTAAACACCAAGAATATCAGTCCCAGGTTCTGTGACTATTTCATCAGTCACAGCTTCCGTGTGGAAAGACGATTTGAGATATGATTAAAGTCTGAGATTGTATGTAGGACTCCAAATTCCTCAGTATTATATTACAGGGAGATTCTTGTTACTTGAAAGAGGTTATTGTAGTACAAGTAGAAGGAAATATTATTTCACGTGGTTTTTATGAACCTGGTTACCCCCAAGGGTAGTTCAGGCTATAAACAAATTAATCATTCTAAGCCAAATCAAAGGTCATAGTGTGTAAGCCCACAAAGATATTTTATTTGGCCTGAGCAATATTGTAAAATTACTGAATTTGATTATTATACTTAAAAAATCAATTGCCATTCTCATAAAAATCTGGATTTGTAGCTTCTCTTGAAAAAAACTAGATCTGGCAACAGTAGCTCTGCATTCCGTGCTATCAGGCAAGAATTGAGGACCGACGTGACAGGCATGTCCACTCCAGCTAGCACAGTCCTCACGGTGCCCTAATAATTCCCAACACTGAGGCGAACCGCCAGGTGCCACTTAGAATCTCACCTGCACTGCCATATTTCTTGTAGTGGAGTTAAGAGAAATGTGAACTATTTCTTGTACCTTAAGCAGCATTGTAGCATCATAGTTAGGAGTGTGCTCCCTGGAGGCAAACAGCCTAGTTTTGAATCTTGGTTCTTTTTGACTTTCTGGTTGTGTGACTTTGGGCAAGTTGCTTAACCTCTCTAAGCCTTGGTTTCCTTCTTTGTAAAATAAGAATACCATATTTTGCTGTGTACAGTGTGCTCCCATGTATAAGGCACACCCACATTTTTGCCCCAAACTTTCAGGAAAAAAATCTTTCATTTTAATTTTTTAATTCAACTTTTTATTTATTTATATTTAGAAACAAAACTGATTATCATATTTCAGGGTATTATTTTGCATATGGATATCGTTATTGCTTTTTAGAGTTACACTTTTAACACATAAGCATAAATAAAAAAATGAAAAACATTTATATAGATACAGAATTAGTACTACCCATGTATAATGTGCATCCTTATTTTTCCCTCAAAAATTTGAGTAAAAAGTGCTCGTTATACACAGCCAAATACGGTAATACTGTCATCTACTTCATAGGGTTGTTGTGAGGATTAAAACACTAGGGCAGGAGACTTCCGCCAAGATGGCGGCGTAGGTGGACGCACTGCATCGCCGCTCACAACCAGAGAGTTTAAACAACAAACTCAATAGCGAAAAATAAACAAGAAGAACGGACAGAATCGAACTGAAGGGAAGTCCAACACCCAGGAAGTTGGGGAGGACGTACATCCAGGCTGGTAAGCGGGGCAGAACCAAGTGGAGGAGCGGAGTGAGAGGCAGTTTGCCCAGAGGAACTCATCCCGGGAGCGCCTAAACAAAACACTACCCCGAGCAACGGGTGAACCTCGCAGGCCAGTGGCGTAACTGGAGAGGCCAGTGGGAAACAGCAGGGCCGAGACTGGCGGAAAAGGCAGTGGGGAACTAGGGAGCGGAGGGAGATAGGGAGCCAGCGGTGAACGGCAGACACCATTGCTCCCTCCCAGGCCCCGCCCCCAGAGGAAACGTCACAAAAAAATGACCCAGGTTGCCAGGCACCGACAAACACCTAAGACTCCGACAGGTGCGCTGAGATAAAAAAGAATGAAAATGGACAAAACAAAAGATCAGAACAAATTACAACTAACGGACAAAGAGATAGCCAAACTAACAGATGTCCAGTTTAAAACACTGGTAATCATGATGCTCACAAAACTGGAAGAAATAGTTGAACAAATGAACAAAACGATAAAGATAACGGAGGAAGATTTACAGGGAACCAATAGGGAAAAAAAGGAAGCTGGGACTCAAACCAATGGGGTGGACCAGAAGGAAGAAACAAGAATTCAAAAAAATGAGGAGGGACTCAGGAACCTCAGAGACATCTGTAAACGACCCAACATCCAGATCATAGGGCTGCCAGAAGGACAAGAGGAACACCAAGAAATTGAACGTATTTTTGAACAGATAATGAACGAGAACTTCCCAAATCTGGCAAAGGAAATAGGCTTCCTGGAAATCCAAGAAGCTCAGAGAACCCCAAAGAAGCGGGACCCAAAGAGGAACACACCAAGGCACATCATAA
>PVJI01006063.1:0-24145 GCA_004026765.1 Micronycteris hirsuta | reverse complement strand
GTGTCAGCGGATTTCTCTAAAGAGACCTTCCAAGCAAGAAGGGGCTGGAGAGAAATATTTCAAATCATGAAAAGCAAGGACCTACAACCAAGAATAATCTATCCAGCAAAACTGTCATTTAGAATGGAAGGGCAGAGAAAGTGCTTCTCAGATAAGGTCAAGTTCAAGGAGTACATCATCATGCAGCCTTTACTATATGAAATGTTAAGGGGTTTTATATAAGGACTCATGAGAGAAGGCACCAAGGCCAGATCAGCTACCGGGGAGCTCAGGTCAGCCACAGCCAAGACGCTTGTGAGGTAAGCAAGCAAAATACAACCAGAGAAACAAATTATAACCAGAGACATTGAAATTTAGAACAATCTGGCAGTAACCAGAGGGGAGGGGGAAGGGGGTAATGGGGACAAGGGTATTCAGGAACTGCTACAAAGGACACATGGACAAAACCAAGCGGGAGGGGGGAAGCAAGGGAGGGAGGTGGGTTTGCCTGGGGTCGGGGGGAAATGCAGACAACTGTAAGTGAACAACAATAAAATAATTAAAAAAAAAAAAAAAACACTAGGGCAGCCTCAGATGAGAGCCCCTGAGAGGGCTGCATGTCCCACCTAGCCCGTTTTAATCTTTTATGTTACCCATCTGGCCACTGTAGGCATTGGGCTTGTGATGCCTTATTTAAATAAATATTTGGATATCATTTCATGAGGAATTATTAACAAAACTAATGCCCTTACTGGTGTGGCTCAGTTGGTTGGGCATCATCCTGCAAAGTGAAAGGTCATCGGTTTGATTCCTGGTCAGGGCACATGCCTGGGTTGCAGGCCTGGTCTCTGGTTGGGGTGTTGTGAGAAGCAACCGATAGATGTTTCTCTCCCTCTCTTTCTCCCTTCCACTAAAAATAAATAAACAAAATCTTAAAACAAAACAAAACTGAGTGTCCAGAAGGCACTCCTCACTTTGAAAATCATTTTATAGAACACCCCTTAACTATCTGCACCAGTCTGGCTTTGAAACTAAGTTAACAGACCAGTATCCTGTGTGGGTCATGAAACTGAATTTCTGCCCAAATGCTCCCTGGGAATTAAAATGATATCCTTGCCTCAACAGACACCATGTCTTCGTGAAAAGACAAACCGCAGGATGGGAGAAGATATTTACAACATGCATAATGGCAGAGGATCAGTATGAAAAATAATGTAAAGAATTTCCACAAACTAATGAGAAAAAAATAATCAGCTCTACAGAACAATGGGCAAAGAAATGAACAGGGAATTTACAGAGGAAGAAACAGGAATGACTTATTAACTTTCATTTTCTGGATTGCTCAATTTCATAGCAATCTAGAAAAATTAAAGTTAAAAGCACGGTAAAATATCATTTCACACCCATCGTATCAGCGAAATTTTTACAGTCTAACAGCATCACCACCAGGCCTATGCATTGCTAGGTGAATGAAGATTGGCCTGACCTCTGTGAAGGGCACTTTGCAACGCTCTGGAAAACCTGTTCATCCAAAGTTCTAGCAGTTTCACTCCTAGAAATAAACCCTAGAGAAGCCCTTGTAGAGAGACAAGCACAAACATTTTCATGGTTCTGTTGCTTGTAATAGCCAAAACCGATAACAACTTACATGCTTATGAGCAGAACAGATAAGTTAAGTATGACACATTCATACAGTAGGGTAACATGCCATCACTACGTCCATCAACAAGAAGCAAATGGCATGACAAAACACACACATGACATCATTTATATAAAATAGCATGCAATGCAGTATTACATATTGATTGGAGATACAGGTATAAAACGTATGGGAATAATAAGTGCTGAATTTAGGATATTGTCCACCTGTAGGAGGAAGATAGGGAAATGGATCCAGGATGGGTCATTTCTTGAGTTGAGTAGGTGGTACCTGGTTGTGTGTTATATTGGTCTTTACACGTTTTTACATATATTAACTATTATAAAACAAATTTAAAAATAAATGACATTATTCATTTTTATTTTGCAGGTTTTCTTTATTATGTCAGAGCCAATTGAAACCTCTTCCAGGTTGTATTAGTTTCCTGTTGCTCTTTTAGCAAATTGCCAAAAATTTAGTGGCACACAAGTTTATTATTTTATAGTATTGGCCCATCTCCCATCTTCAAAGCCAGCAGCACCGCACCTTTAGACCTGTCTCCCCGACCCCCACCATTTCTGTCGCTGTATCTCCTCTGAATGTGACCCCCCCATCTCGCTCTTATAAGGACCCGTGTGATTACGTCGGCCCACTCAGAGAATCCAGGATAACTTCCCATTTCA
The DNA here is from genome assembly GCA_004026765.1 of Micronycteris hirsuta. NCBI lineage: Eukaryota > Metazoa > Chordata > Mammalia > Chiroptera > Phyllostomidae > Micronycteris > Micronycteris hirsuta. Next base: position 21,844 of record PVJI01006063.1, on the reverse strand, counting down.
AGTTCCTTAATTTAATCACATCTGTAAAATCCCTTTGCCATGTATAGTGACATATTTACAGGTTTGGGGGATTAGGACATCTTTGGGGGCCATTCTCTGCCTGACACATGGGACTTAAACATTTTGCAGACCCCAGCACTGTGTCTATTTTGCTCAATGGAAACCCCCTGGCCTGCTTAGCTCTTACTAAGCATCTGAATCATTTTCTCTGAACTGGATGGGTTTTCCTGGAGACCTAGATGTCCACAAAGCAGACAAAGTAAGCCCCGGGGAGGGGAGGGGAGGGGAAGGGAGAGAAAATCACAGACACTGAAAATTCCCCAGCTGGAGAAAAGGGTCCAAAACTACTAAGGGGGCCGTGAACTAGAATAATTGGATCTCAAAGTTTCCTCAGAGCCGCTGGACTGATCACTTTAAAACATAAATCTGACCATGTCCCTCTCCTGTGTAAAACTCCGTCAAAGCATCCTCTTGGCTTTAGAACAAAGCCTTTAAAGTGATGCCAGTTTCTCAATGTCAGCACCACTGACATTTCCGGCTGGCTAAGTCTTTGTTGCCAGAGGCTGTCCTGAGCACCGCAGGGCGTGCAGCAGCATCCAGGGCCTCTCCCTGCTAGAGGTCAGAAGCTCCCCCACACACCCACACAAACGCATTGGTGCCAATCAACTTGTGACAAGCTTGCTGAATGTCCCTGGGGGACAAAACTGCCCTCAGTTGGGAACTCCTGTCCTAGGAGGTCCAGCAGGATGTGGGCCCTGCCCAGCTCTCCTCCTATTTTCTTTGCTTTAGCCACCTAAAGGAGATCCCAGCTAGCTGAACACGGCAGGGCCCTCGGGCCTCTGGATTTCTGCACACACTGTTCCCTCTTCCTGGACCACTCCTCACCTGGTGAAGTCTTTCTTTGTGTTGAAGGGGAGCAGAGTTTTGCAAACCCAAAATATGCCTTTTTTTGGAATATTGTTTATTTTAAGGTTATTTAAAAAACAAAAAACCCTCCAAAACCCAAGACCTGAGTCTTGGAACTGAACTTGAACTTTGAATTTGAATTCTTTGAACTCAAGAACTGAGTCTTAGAAGAAACTCTGACCTTCTCCCAAATTGCCTAAATGAATTTAGACAGAGAACCTGCTCCAGGAAAGGAGCGAGCATGCAGATAACTGTATTTTAATATAAGCTAAGTGCGGCAGACAGGGAGGGACCTAGAAAGTCTGTTTGTTCTCCTCCCCTCTTTGGCCCATTGTTCCTGGCTGGCCCAGCAAGAATTTGTTTACCAAATATTTGTGCCTTCTCATGCATCTGTGAATTGCCTACCTTCCCTTTGAAGTATAAACCACTACCCTCTTCTCCTTAGCTCAAGGTGGCATATAAGCCTCATCAGCCTGATTTGTCCTTGGGTCCCATATTCTTGCAGGAACCCTTGTATGCACATACATAATTAAATTTGATTATTTTCCCCTGTTAATCTGTCTTGTGTCAATTGATTATCGGGCCAGCCAGAATAACTCAGAGGGAAAAGGGGAAATTTTCCCTCCCCCACAGTGTCTCGGTCTAAATGTCTTCTGCTCAGACACCCCTCCCGGCCCCCCTTGCAGAGACTACTGCCAAGTGCTGCAGCAGGGTCCCCACCCCATGCCAGGGGTATCCCACCTTTTGGCATCTCTGGGCCACACTGGAAGAAGAGCTGTCTTGGGCCACACATTAAATACATTGTGACATGTAATCACAAAAAAACTCTCATAATGTTTTAAGTAAATTGACTATTTTGTGTCGGGCCGCACTCATAGACATCCTGGGCTGCATGTAGCCCATAGGCCGCAGGTTGGACACCCCTGCCACCCTCTTCACACCTGCCATTCTGTGTCTGCCCTCTCCCCAGACAGTCACCCCCAAGAGGGCAGGGCCTGTGACTGTCTGTCCTACTGACTACAGTGCCAATGGATTAGTGACCACGTTCATGGTCTGTATTACCTCGGGGTGGCAGACACCATTGGCCCAGCCCCCATCTGTCCCATAATCCCACACCCAGAACAGGAATCAGACCACGAAGGCTGGCAAAGCCCCAGGGAAGAGCTGGGAGTCACTGCTGCTTTTTGTGTCTGGACTCTGTTGGCCCCATAAAAAATTAAATAGTAACTCAGAGTGTGATCTGAAAAAGAGCCTTTTCCTGAGGGCCATGAACCCAAGGCTTCTTTCACACTAGGAATCCTTTGCCCCAGGGGCTCCTGTTAAATGATGATCTACGTTGGGGAAGAGCCAGCACCATGAGCGGGGAGCAGCTGGCAGGACTGTTTGGGAAGAGAGCTAGACAGTGGTGACTCTGCAGCAAAGGACCAGCCGAGCAGGGAGAAGGCTGTCACCTATCGGGCCTGGTATGACACACCATTCACAGGACGCATTCCCAGTAAGAGAAACCTAGACCCTGGCCAAATTCCCTTTTCCGCCCCAGCGTGACGCGTCTGAACGCAGGCAGAGAAAAGATCAAACACACCACAGAAACTCAGCCCCATCTTGTCAAACCATCAATGCTTTTACCTGACTCAAAAGTTGTAGCTGAGACTCTGAAATAAAATCCTCTGAACAGTGCTAACAAGACACAGCCCAGCCCCCGGAGCAGGCAACCGAATTTTCCATGACAGGTAGGCTGTCCTTGCTCTTTGCCTGGGGCCGTTCCTCACAGTCTCCCAGCACCAAGTTGCCCAGGCTGAGTCCATCACGTTGCCAAAGCCTATACTCCTTGTGTTGTGTACTCAGTACATTCCTTTAAACACACGTACCTTTCTCCATAGCAAAAATAGGTATTTTTTGACTCTATAAATAATGGATGCTCCTTGTAAAAAAAAAAAAAGGAAACACAAAAAAAGTATAAAGAAGACAAAAATCCCTGAGATAACCACCAACATTCTGCTGACCCTGCTTTTCTACATCTCTTTATCCAAATGTACACCTAAATGTGATTTTTACATACATAAGGCAAACTTCTTTGCTCAAATACACATATTAAAAAGGAAACCTTCTATTAGCATCACTAATAGCAAACTGCCATCACTTGCCAGAATAGAAAGCAACCCCCAACAAATACAGTGCAAACAAAATAATGCGATTGAATATTTGTCTAGTCAGATACCAGAGCTTCCAAGGATCCAAAGCCTGAGGGCCAGTCTTTGGGAGTTTAAAAGGGGAATTAGCAAGTATTAGAGAGGCTTGACAGGTTAGCCCAAAGGAAGACTTTCTGCCAGATACAAATAGAAGTACTGAAAGGAAATTAAAAGACAATCTTTCTCTACTCTGCTGTTATCTGTTCCACACCTATGCAGTAACCCAACTGTCTGTGGTACTCTCAAGTACCTCCCACATTCTATGGAGAGGGCGGGGGCAGAGCCCGCAGGGTGCCCATAAGACAGCATGGAGGGGAAAGGCCCCGCATGCACCAGCCCCTTGCCCCCAGGAGCCTCAATAAACAACCAAGCTTCTCGCTGTACCTCAGAGGCACCAGTGCAGATCCTGCCCTCCCCGCACCCCCAGGCAGCCCTCCTCCCTCAGCCTGGAGCCTACAGGAGATGTCAGGGCTCTTTTTCCTCCTTTTTCGCAAAGACTCTTCTGTCTCACGAACCAACATTCCTGGGCAGGAGACCCAAAGTCTTGTGTGTGTCGGTATTGGGACAAGATCTTCTGGCATGGCCGGGTCGCCTGGAAGGGGCAAGAGACAGCAGGAATAGAGTGCGGCAGGCAGGGCACCCAGGGTGCAAAACTGAAGAAGGCGCTTACTCTCAGCTGCAGGTCCTCACAGCCCTGGGAGTGGGCGCCTTGCTTGTCTAGCCCTTTTCCTGGCCCTGGGGGTCTGAGCAGGACCATGAGGCCTTCAGTATGTGATCCTGGGACAACTGGGTATTCGTGTGAAAAAAGAAAGCACTGGGTTTTTATCTTACTTTACCCTACGCCATATACAAAAAATAAATTCGGTATGTCAAAGTGGGAAGATGAAAGGAAACCTTAAAACTTTTAAAAATATAGGAGAAATTTTAAAATTGCTTTGTGATTTGAGGGTAGAGAAGGATTTCTCAAAAAGACACCCAAGAACAAATCATAAATTAAAATGTTGATAAATTCAAGATGTTGATTGTTTTTCTCAAGTCACCATAAACAAAGTTAAAAAAACAAATACAAACTGGGAAAACACATCTGCACTGCACATAACTGACAAAAGATTAGTATCCAGATTCTATGGGACAGGGTGAGATTTTAAAAGAACATGAAGAAAAGTAGACAAAAGACTTAACAGAAAATTCACAGAAGAGGAAACATAAATATCCAATAAATATACAAAAGAAGTTCAAATGCTCTGCTCACCAAGGAAATGCAAGTTAAAATTACAATGAAATGCCAGCGCAAAGCCACCTGGTTGGCAAAAATGTGGAGGCCCTGCCAAGGCCACGTGGCTGTATGAGGCAGTGAGGACTCTCAGCCAGCAGGAGGGAGTGAGGGGTGGGAAGGCAGCTTGGCGTGTATGAATGCATGTGAAGGCATGTATGTATGTACGCACCGCCTTTTACCTGGATTCTTTTTTGTTTTTTAACTAAAAGAGTTGACAATTTGCTTTTCACATTTCACAATACAAACGAAGATTGCTTTTGTTTTGGTCCCACTACTCCCCTCCAAAACTAGTCTCTTTTAGATAAGAAGGGAGCGCAGCACTTCCTCGCCATGCAGTTAGGAAACACCCAGAGCCACAGCACAAGGATCTCCTGGTGAGGTAGAACAAGTAACACAAAACTGATAGAAAGAGGCTCACTTTCTATCTCTCTTCTTATGTCTGCTCGAGTCATTCCTGGCCGAGTGGGCGCCACCATGGGACTGGCGGGAGGTCTCATTACGGAGGACCCAGGCATCACTGGCACGTGGCCTCCCATAGGCAGCCTCACTCCAGGAGCAGGTCCCACTGGCATCATCCCAGGAGGAGGCGGGGCCCCATATGGGTTGCTGGCAGCACACCAGGGTGAGGAGGGCCTGGGAGACTGGGGGCAAGTGGGACCATTGTTCCTGCAGGAGGAAGAGCAGAGAATGCAGTAGGAGTTTTGGGCCGGTTGTTTTGTCAAGCAGGCTCAGACCCTGCTCTTCCATCCATTTCTGATGGTAGTCATTTATATTCTCTCTGTGTTTCCTACCACTGCAGTGGATCCTTCTCACAGATGGAGAGCCCTGGGTGAGGTATGTGTCACCGTAGTCAACAAGAAAACTTGGGCACATTGTTCTGCGGGCTGTTGGCCACTCCACCAGGCACTGCTGGGAATGACTTACCTGTTCCTCTATCTTCAATTCTTCCCAAACCCAGCATCCAGCTACATCTTCCTCAGTTCAGTTCTGAATATAGCCCCTTCCTCTTTAGATGCCGTCAGCGGCTCCCCACTGCCTGTAAAAGAAACGTCAAACTCTAACGACATTTTAGCTTTTTGTGGTGTAACAACTTATGGTTTATATTCTACTCTGCCTTGTGTTCTTAATACTCCTCTCATAAAATTAACTGCACAGGCTGAAATATCTCTTTTAAATCTTTAACCATATGAAATATTAAAATGAGGGAGTGGTGAAGCTGGAGGATAATTTAATTTTATACCTTGATGTTACAGGTGAGAATACCGGGGCCCAGGGAGGCTGAATATCTACCCGAGGCCACCCCACAAGATAGAGAATTAGAGGAGACCCCAGCTTCTCTGAGTTCTTGATCAGGGCTCTTACCGCTGCACCTCCCCTCCTGGATGGACCTATCACAGGCCTGGCTATGGGGTACATGGAGTCCCAACTACCTTAGCTGCCTTCACATCACCTTACTTTATGCAGCCCAGCAGTGACAGCCACCCTTTGTCACAAAGTAAATATATGCCAGGGAGCTGGACGGGAAAGCACTTTTGGTGCTGGCAGCTTGCCGGTCCTGAAGCACTCTATCCCTGAACTGGGATGCCCTTGTATTCACCTTGTCAGCAGGGAGCAGGCAGACCTCTCCTTTACTGTAATTGGGTTAGTCTCTTGGGTTTGCCCTCTTCCCAGCTGTCAAAAGGGATTATACAGAAATGTACTGCTGCATCGACCACAGATCAGGTGCTGGCTGAAGCCAGCAGGAGGAAATTTCCAAATCCATTCATTAATCACCTTAAATACCAGGTTGCTGCTGGCTGCATTTTCTTCCAGCTGTAATCACTTTTGCTCCAGCCAGAGCTCAGAGGTCATCTTGTGAGCTGCAGTGCCTTCAGCAGAGACCTGGGTGCAAACACAGGGAGGTAGGGGGTTGGGACAGCTCATGAGGGTCTGTACTCACCCAGGCAAGTATTCCCATGCCTGAGAGGGCATCACATTAAATAGCAAATTTTAAAAAGACATGATGAGTCAAGATGGAGCCCACAGAAGAAAGAAAAAGCTTTGCTCCTGCTTTTGAACAAGGGGCCCTAAACTTTTTTGCACTAGACCCCAAGCCCAGCTACTTCTTATCCATTCAGGCTGCTCTAACAAAATAGCATATTGTGCTTCGCAGTTTTGGAGGCTGGACGTCCAAGGTCAGGGTACCAGCATGGTAGAGTGAGGGCCTTCTTCCAGGCTGCAGACTTTTCATTGTATCTTCCTTCTTAAGGAGAAGAGGGCAGGAAGCTCTGTGGAGCTTCATTTATAAAAGCACTAATCCCATTCACAAGGGCTTTACTCACAAGACATAAGCACCTCCCAAAAGCCCCACCTTCTCATACCACTATCTTTGGGGGTTAGGATTTCAACAGATGACTTTGGGAAGACACACACATTCGGACCATAGCAGTTTCTAAACTGTAATGGGCGGAAGGGATCATCTGTTTCCTCAGAACCCCATAGGTGCCTGTAACAGTGAATCCCAGCCCATTAGCCTTCCTGCATTGGCACCTGAGCAGGCCTATGGAGCCAGGTTCTGTGAAGACCTCTGACAGTTCACCCCGGGGATCCCCAAACTTCAGAGAGCAGCATGTCTTCAGGGGCAGCCCCAGAGGTTCTGACTCTAAGGAGGGGCCTGAGATTCTGCATTCTAACATGATCCAGGTATGCCGTGGCTACAGGTCTGTGGTCCACACTTTGAGGGACACTGGTAATGACTTTACTGCATGGATGAAGCCACAGAGACCGGGTGCCTTGCCCAATGGCACACACCCATTAAGAACGGGAACCACAGAAACCAGATCTCCACACTCCAGCAGCACCTTCCCAATGACCTGTCATGGTCCTCATGGGGTTTGAGGAAGTGGGGAGGAGGTAAGGACCATGCTCTGTAAGTTTCCATAAATGTTTGTTAAGCAAATGAATATTCCAGCAACTGAGAAAACTCGTCCTCATTTTCCCTCTGAGGCAAGGCAAGTAGCACTAGGGGGCGGAAAAATCGTCTTTGGAGTCTCGGTTTCCTTAATGATAGTCAATATTCATGAAGCACTGTCCAAGAGGCATTTATCCTCTCCGTGAACCTGTGGAAGAGGTACTTTTACCGTTATCCCCATTCTCCAGGTGAGGGGACCGATACTCAGGGAGTTTAGGTAATTTGACTGAAGTCACAAAACCAGAGTGCAGAGGCAGGATTTGAACAGATGTACTCTGACTTCACAGCCCAAACTCTTCGCCATTCTGCCTGAAAAGACTATGTCTTTGGGAGCCACCGACTCAGTTCTGGCTGCCTCCCTGGAGGCCCTCCCATTCGCCTACTCTCTAAGTCTTCCCACTTTTACCATCCGGCTCAACCTAAGCTCCCTTTGGATGTTCCTCTCAGCTGCGCAGGAGCTCTACTCATTTAAGCCCCTCAGGCAGCCCTCTGGATCTGGTCCAATCCACATGATGCCCAGCCAGTGCTTCTCATGAGCGCAGTCTGGCCTTAGAGGGGACGAGAGCGGCCCCTGGTCTTGGTCCAGTGCTTTAGAGGGCCTTGCTCTGACCCTTCTCTTGCCTTGCCCTTTCCATTGGGGTGGAAAGTCAGCAGAGGGGTGGGAGAGAGTCGAGGGCCTGAAGCCCCTCTTCTAAAATGTTCTGAGTACCCAGTGCCCTGGAATTCCCTGCATAAATGGCCCTGAGCCATTTCCAGGGCTTGCATGGAATTGTCCCCTGGCCCATCCTTGTTGATTTTAGAGAGGGGAAGAGGGAGAGAAGGGGGGGGGGGTGGAGAGAGAAAGAGAAACAGCAATGTGAGAGAAAAACATCAATCAGTTGCCTCATATATACACCGACTAGGGACTGCACCTGCAACCTAGGTATGTGTCCTGACCGGGGACTGAACCGGTAACCTTTTGGTTTACGGGACGGTGCTCCAACCAGTTGATCCACCCTGGCCAGGGCAGGTTTCTTTCTATTTTTCATTTTATTCTTATTATAGAAATAATAAATATGTTTTTTAAAAATAAATAATAAAAAAGTAGCAGTTCCATCACTGAAACTACCTTTGTTTTGTGTGCATTGTGTGTGAGTGTGTGCGTGTGTTTTTCAATTTCAGGACAAAATGGAGTTACTTTTGCTAGTCCATCTCACCAAACCAAATAACTTAATAACTAACCTATTTCAGTTTCAATCTCTCCCAGGGGTGAATTTTTTCTTTAAAGATTCTATTTATTTATTTATTTATTTTTAGAGAGAGGAGAAGGGAGGGAGAAAGAGAGGGAGAAACAGCAATGTATGATTGCCTCTCACATGGCCGTCACTGGGGACCTGGCCCTCAACCCAGGCATGTACCCTGACTGGGGATTGAACCGGGACCCCTTGGTTCCCATCCCACGCTCAATCCACTGAGCTACACCAGCCAGGGCCCAGGGGTGAAATTTAAGTCAATCAGTCTGGAATTTCCACACTAGTGAACTAATCTGCCTGATAGAAAGTCCTGCCTTCCCCTAAGGAAAGGTGTCCTTGCCTGAAATAATTCATTGTCTTAGTTTCTTAGTCCCACCTTCTCTCTGAGTATAAAAACTTTCCATGTTGTACAGCCCCTGGGAGCGTCCTTCTAGTTGTTACATGAGATGCTGCCCAACTCATGAATCGCTTAATAAAGCCAATTCGATTTTCAAATTTACTCAGCTGAAATTTATTCTCTAACACTACAAAGGGAACTACTAGAACAGAAATAACAGAAGTCTCAAGTTTCCATCAGTCGAAGACTGCTTAAACTGTGGTGCAAGATACAATAGAATGAGATGCAGATGTAAAAAAGAATTAGAACGTTCCCATGATACAGAATATTTCTGAAGTAATTTTGCTCCCTCCGGCTAGATGGCTACCTTGTTGTTACTCGTATGGAGTAGTGTCCTCCCTCAGGGCCTTCCTGTGGGACATTCCCTCTGTTTTAAATGTTCAACTCCAGAAATATGTGAGGATCACTCTCTCACTGTCTTCAGGCCTGAGCTCAAATCTGACTTAACCGACAAGGCTTTCGCTAACTACCCTACGGAAAATAGCAGCAATTCCCCACATTCCCCTACCCCCCGACACACACTTGCTCCTTATACCCTTAACCTGTTTTTTGTCATAGCATTTATCACTTTCCACGATATAGTTACTTGTTTATTTGTTTCCCACAAAAATGTAAGCTCCATGAGGGCAAGGAATGTAAGTTTTGTTCACTTCCAAGTACCTAAAAATGTGTTTGGCACATAGTAGGTGCTCAGTAAATATTTATTGAATAAATGAATATATTATGTGAAAAAGCAAGATGCTGGGCAGTGATTTTTAACATGCTTATATTTATGCTTATATTTGAAATTTTTACTATTTTCAAATCAGCAAACATGCATTCAGTGCTACTGTTACCACTGGTGTTCGGCTAGATATTGGGAAGGAGAGCAAGAGAGACTAGACATGGAGCTTAGTAAACTGGGAAGCAGGAGTCTGCTTGCTGCACCAGGAAGCTGCAGCTTCTCACACTCCAGGAGATCACAGCATTGCTCCACCAAGGGAATTAATACTCTTCCCTTGCCCCCTCCAGTACCAGATTTTTGGGGGCACAGAGGGAGGTGCTGGACCACAGAGGCCTGTTGGTCTAACTGGGGGATGAACCCTATCCAAAGCCCACAGAAATGTGGGAAGTTGATTGGTCATTTTGAGAAAGCACCTAGTCCATTTCCCACCCAAGCTCCTGGTTATAACCCCAGGGAAACAAACTCTGTCTCTTGTTTGTGACCCTCACTCCCATGGTGCATGGACCTGTTCTCTTCATGGCCTCCCGGAGGGAGCCTGAACACCAAAGTAGAACAATGGACTATAGCTGGAAATACACACTAAGATACTGGATGCTGGACTGGACTGCACTTTAATATGGGGCATAAACTCTGAGCAGTGGCTTTCCTCCCGGCCCTACTGAAGACCACATTGAACTTTTCCATGGTGAGACAGAAGAAGATGGGGCATTGGGAAGCCAGGAGGGAAACCTCCTTAAACGCACATCATCAGTAAACCGCAGCACAGAGCCACATCCTCCCATGTGGGTCTCAGGAGATTCTTCTCCTTGAGACACTGCAAGAACTCCACTCCCACTGGCTGTACTCCTATGTAGAAAATAGTGCAGAAACTGCCCATGAAGGATTAGAAAGCTGAATAGCAGTTTACAATCCAATGCAAAAGACAAGACAAGCCATAAAATAAGGATAAAAAGAAATATGTAGAAAGCAAGCTTAAGTAGACTTTTTAAACAATGATTTACAACCACAAATAATGTAACAATGATTAACCATGTGCCTGTGTATTTTTTTCAATTACAGTTTATTTTCAATGTTATTTTATATTGGTTTCAGGTATATAGCATAGTAGTTAGATAGTCATATACTTTGCAGTACCCACCTGGCACCATGTACAGTTACTAGTTATGGTTTTTTTTTTAAACACTAGTTAGGCACCTGGCCAGTGTGGCTCAGTTGGTTGGAGCATTGTCCCATAGACCAAAAGGTTGCACATTTGATACCCCATCAGGGCACACAGCCAGGTTATGTTTGATCCCCAGTCAGGGCTTACAAGGAAGCAACCAATCAATATTTCCCTCTGACATCAATGCCTCTCTCTCTCTCTTTTTCTCTCTCCCCACTCCCTTCCTCTCTTTGAAAGCAATGAAAAAATGTCCTTGGGTGAGGATTTTTAAAAAAGAAGAAAAAAAGACTAGTTAGGTAAATGTTTCAATATGCATGAAATATCTTCAAAAGGTTATAGAAGAAATAGGTCATGCTCGTTGCCTGCAGGAAGGTGAACTCGATGGCTGGGAGACAGAGTGGGAGGAGGTTTTTCATTATATTCTATTTGTAGACCTGTAGGGTCGCTCTGGCAGGACTCAGGGAGACTGTCGTGACTGAGCACACTTTGTGGCTCTTTTTGCAGTCCTACCAGGGGCCCAGAGCATCCCAGGAGGCCCATCTCTTGTGAAGAATCTGACAAGGCACTAGCTTCCCAGAATGACTCCCCGTTATTCTCCTGCCTAATCTAAAAACAGACTCTGTGAGAAAGAGGCTGATAAGCACATCTTCATGGACCCCAACCCTCGCAAGTACAAATGAAGGCCACATACACTCTTAGTCTTTGGGTCTGTAACTGAATCTTCCTTTGTTGGATTAGCCAAAAACTCCGTTTAATTTTTTCCATAAAATAAAAGACACATTTTTCATTTTCACCAATAACTTCATTGATTGGGATATTTTTAGTATATCAGCTATCTCCCGCTATTGGCTTCTTATGGGTAGAGGCCAGAGTGCTGCTAAACACTTCCAATAAGACAGCCCCACAGCAAAGCATTATTTGGCCAAAATGTCAATAGTACCAAGAAACTTCGCAAACCACTTTTGACACATTTGATCAGTCACAACACCTTCTCCATATACTACACAAATCTTTCTTAGTGTTTTAGTTGTGTCTTTACCTTTCTTGAAATAATATAGCATAATACACCAAAAATGTTGCACATTTTCTTCCATCTTTAATATTAACATGGCTGCACAAAAATTCACCAATTTTGATGCTTGTTTAATGCATGCTGATATGACAGCTGTCACAACACAATCTAACAAAATTGTTTCGAATGAAGTTAAAGACAACAAAGTACTACCAGAGGCATCTTACGGAAAAAAAAAACCCCAAACTTTTGGCCAACTCAATAGTAAAAATGTGAATTTGCAGAGATTTCATTCAACTTGTTCAAGTTATGAATTTGATAAGAAAAATTTTCATGCTCATTTTCACAGCTTTTAATTAGCAATTAAAAGTTCATTAAATAAAGAATTTGTAAAGTTCATTGCTCACAAATTCTATGAGAAACCTGTTCAACAGAAGATTGCTTATTTTTAGTGTTTCTGGTTTTTGAAAATGTAAGCAGATAGTCTTTTCAATGTCTTTTCCTTACTTGGCTTTTTTCTTTTCTGAGTGCCACTGTTATATTTTCTAAGTTGATCCCAACTTGACTTGTACTCATTTCCAATGAGCTAAGAATTTACAAAGTAAAGATGTTTTTCTTCAGAAACATTTAAAATTGTTAATATTACTAAGGAAAATGCAAAAACATGGATAAATAAAATTTTAAAATTTAGTTAATAAAGCTGAATTTTAAATTTATTTTTTGACTTTTTCATTAAATTTTATTAAATATTATTACAAAAATAAAACCACAATTCTGATTGTAGGGGTTTTTTTAATTATGATTATTTTTAAAATACTGGTATAAAATGTCTTATCAGTAATACGACCTATAGGTTGAAAATTCAGAGACAATGAATTTGGATAAAAATCCAGAGTCAGTTAACAATCTAAATGATGGAGAGACTTCTGCGAATTATACACCTTCTAACTGCCTGGTCTGAACATCATGGGAAAGCTGTCTCATCACGTGTTGCCTGCTTCAATTTCAGGAAACCTTCACCCTCAGGTCACCAGAGGGTGTGCAGGTCCAATCAGGGTTCGGTGCTTTCTTTAGATGTGTCACAGGACTCCAGATGTCTACTCCCTGGAGTTTGGTAGCCCAAGGATTGGTTAGGGGCGAGTACCAGTCAGACCGAAGAGTATCTTTCTGGAAGTATCTTTTCCAATAGACAAAATTTCCAGTTTCTAAAATGTGTTGCTTAAGGTCTTCATCTATGTAGAATACACTGTCAGAAGATTGCTCTACCAGAACGTGGCTAATTTTGATAGAAGAAATTAGGCCTTTACAGTAGTGAACTATAGCTCCTTTCATAAACTGCAAATCAAAGGAGGCAGGGGCCAGGCGCACTGGGCACCCTGTGACTAATTCAGAGGGTGGGAGTGTGTGGGTATCAAGGGCAGGGGATCTGAGATTTAGAATGACCAAAGCGTTTGAAGGTTTTCTACAAATTCTGCCAATTACATCTTAATAATGCCATTAGTGCATTCAACTAAACATGAGGATTAAGGGTGGCGAGTGCAGTGAAAGTGGTGTAAAACCAGCCAAGCAGCATAGACTTGTCAAAGCACCCGGTAACATCAGTTCCCCAATCACTGTGGAGTTTGAGGATCCCCTTGGTAGGGATACTCTTTTCCAAAAGGACTTTTAGCCATTGAGGAGGCAGTAGTCTGTCTACAAGGGAAAGCTGAAATCCAGTGAGAAAACATATAGAACATGACTAAAACATTATTTCTATCCATGAGGCAGGGGAAGCTGTATGAAACCATTTGCAAACCTTGAGTAGTCTTTTAGGCAATTTAAGATGTCTGGAAGCAGTACGAACAAGCTTCCCTGGTTTTCCTTGGGACAAGTGGGAAAAATGAGGTAGGTGCTTTTTTCAGCCTTATTAAACCTCCCCACCAATAGTGATCCATGCCTGCTATCATTTTTCAGTGGACCAATGGTTTAATGCATGTACAGTAGTTACGAGTGGAATTGTGGAGCCATAGGACTGGGGTGTTATTTGGCCTGAATCAGACCTTCTCTTTTTATCAAACCAACAATTGTTGGATTCCAATCATGTTTTTCCTATTCTGAAACCAAGTGTTGGGCTTCTCTAGCCAGTTTTTCTAAGTTATTATTTGGGGAGTTATCCCTTTGGACCAGGGTAGAGTTTGGTTCCCTCAAAAGCATCATTCTTTGTGGGAGTGTCAGCAAGGTGATTTCCTTTAGCTTTCAGAGAGTCAGCTCTAGAATGTCCTGGGATCTTAATAATGGCTAAGCAGGAAGTAAAAGTCCAGCCTCCAACAATTCCTTAGCACACTGGCCATTTTAAATTTTATTTCTGCTGGAAATAAATAATTCACTTTGTTTCCATAGCATTCCAAAATCATGAGCTACTCAGAAAGCATATCTAATGTCAGTATAAATGTTGGCAGTTTTGCCCTTGATCAAGGTGCAGGCCTGTGTGAGTGCATGTAATTTGGCCTGTTGGGCCACAGTAGCTAAAGGCAAAGGTGCCACTTCCATTACATCAAAGGATATTGATATTCCAGACCCTGTACAATCTTTGCCATTGTCACCTTTTAAGTAAGAATCATCAGCGAACCATGAGAAGTCTGCATTACTCAAAGGAGTTTCCTGCAGATAATGATGAGCGTCAGGAGGTGATCCATCATTTTTAAGCAGTTGTGGGGGGCTTCATCGGCAATCTTGAACTCCAGGGTCAGTGAGAAAGCAGTCAGTTCTGGGGTTTTAATGCCACTTAATAAGCAAAGGCCCTGTATCCTCCTTCAAATATCTTACAACTATAACTACATATATACAAATGCAAGGAAAATAAAAATTCTTTCATATGGCAGCGTTCCTCTGATACTAGGATATTGCTACAGAATGGTCCCCAACACATCACACCTCCCTGCGTCCAGCTCCTTTGCAATATGATTTTGCCATGCCTCCCATCAAAAGATAGAGACTATATCCTCCCTCCGCCCTTGGATCTGGGTGTCCCTCAAGGCCTCATTGGTCAACAGAATGAGACAAAAGTAACACTGTGTAACTCCCAAGCCCAGACTTTTGCTCTTGCCTTCCAGAAACATTTCTGCCACTGTGTGAAAAAGCCTACTCTAGCCTGGAAGACGAAAAGGCTATTTGGAGAAGAACTGAGGCATCCCAGCCAACAGCCAGCGTAACTGCCAAACATGTGAATGAAACCATCCTGGACCATCCAGGCCCCCTGTTGTGCTGCTGGCTGACTGCAGCCACAACAGAGACGGGCAGAAAAACCACCCAGCTGTCCCTGGCCAAGACGTGTGAGCAAAGAAATTATTGTGTTAGGCCACCAAGTTTCAGTGTGGTTTGTTACACAGTAACAGGTGACAGAGACACTTTGTGCAGCTGCCGTGAAGACTGAGCTAATTCATGAATGCCTCCAGAATCACAAATTAGAACAAAACGAAGAAAATGAACCCTTAGTACTATTTCCTTATTCTAGGACCTACTGAATTCACGCTCTTTGAGAGGAGGGATGTGACAAATTCATTTGTCTTTTATCTACATGTATCAGCCAATTAAATTCTTTCTCCTTCCAAAGCAGTGACTGTCTCCAGGGTCAGCAGAGGCACAGCCCACAAATCTTCACAGCATTTGGACTCAGCAGTCCTTTCTAAAGGCAAATTACTCTGGCCCCAGTTTGGGGAAATGGTTGAGGCCTTTTTGGGGGATTTGCCTATACACTGTGACTAAGGGAAATTGATAATGTCTATTAAATTTAAAATATGCCAATTTCTTATACATCAATCAGCTTTAAGGAAACTATCCTATAGAAATAAAAGGACCAATATATTAGAGTAGCTATGCAAAAATGTTTATCACAAACATTGTTTAAAGTAGGAAAAAGTGGAAACAACTTAAAAACATCATTGATCGGGATCTATCTGCATTAGCAAATGTTATACAACTGTTGAAAAGATTGTTATATCTATTGACTTGAAGAAATTTATTCATTCATTTTTCATTCATTAAACATTTACTGAGTGTCAGCTATGAGGCCAGCACTGTTCTGAATACCAGAGGTACAGCAAGGAGCAAGACAAGGTGTGTTGTTCATGGAATTTACCTCTTGATGGAGAAAGACCACAAACAAATAAGTACCATGTCAGATGGTGGCAAGTCCGTGCTCATTATGGAGAATAATGAAGGTGGGTCCTGAGACTGAGTCTGGAAGGAAGTGAGGGCAGGAACTTTGTGGCTCTCTGGAGGAAGGGCAGTCTAGACTGAGGAAACAGCATGTGCAAAGGCCCTGACTTGGGAGTATGCCTGGTGGGATATCTAAACATCAAGGACACCAGGGTGGCATGGGGACAAGGATAGGAGGTCAAGTCAGAGAGAGAGCCATAGAGTGGGGGCTGGAGGGGTGTGTGTAAATCACATGGGGCCTTGCAGCTGCTGGTAAGGACTTTTGTTTTTACTCTGCATAGGATGGGGAGCCACTGGAAGGTTTTAAGCTGGGGAGCAGCATGACCTGACTTAGGATTTTAAATGATCTTTCTGGCTGCTATGAGAACAGACTGAAGGAGGTTGCTACAGTGAGACAGATAGAGAGAGAGGGGATGGAGCTAACACCGAGGTGGGGAAAAGTGGTCCGAATCCAGATGAGTTTTGATGGGAGGGCCTGCAGGATGCCCTGGCAGAATTGGATGTAGGGTGCAAGAAGGAGCCAAGTGGCCATTAAGTAATGTTAATGAGAACAACTAGTTTTTGGAGTAATGAGAGTGTAGCACGATCCCATTTTTGTTCAAATAAACAACAAATAAAACACCCTCTCCTTCTGCATGGATATTTGTGTAGGTGTTATATGGTCACTCCCAGAGCTGCCCATGACAAAATACCACCGACTGGGTGGTTGAATCAACAAAAATGTATTTCCTCACAGCTCTGGAGGCCAAAAGTCTAATAAGACGATGCTATTGGGGTTATTTCTGGTGCGACCTCTCTGCCAGGCTTGGAGACAGACCCCTGCCTACTCACTGTGTCCTCACATGACCTCTTTCCTGTAAGGCCCCACCCTTATGACCTCACTTAATCTTTATTAGCTCCAAATATAGTCACACTGGGGCTCAGGATTTTAACATTTGAATTTGGGGGAAGACGTAATTCAGTTCCTAACAATGAGTATGGAGGAAGTTGTGAAAGGTGACCCAGGCAGAGTCAGCAGGGATCGCCTGAGGGACCGTGGGCCAGGTGTGAGTGTTGATTCATTTTTTTCCTGTGAACAGTTCCATTGGTTGCAGTGAGTATGCCAAAATTTTTTTTTAAGATTTTATTTACTTATTTTTAGAGAGAGGGGAAGAGAGGGAGAAAGAGAGGGAGAGAAACAACAATGTATGGTTGCCTCTCACATGGCCCTCATTGGGGACCTGGCCTGCAACCCAGGCATGTGCCCTGACTGGAAATCGAACCGGGATCCTTTGGTTCCCAGCCCGCACTCAATCCACTGAGCTACACCAGCCAGGGCTGAGTATGTCAATTTTTAAAAAAATGTTGATAAGGCATTTAATATAGAAAGATTTTAAGAGAGATAAAAAGCCATCTTGGCTCAGAATTCATTCCTGCACATATTTTCTCAGGCTACCACTAGCGTCTGGCTCTGAGCTCCTGGGGAACGGCTGGGGTGAGGCGGGGAGTGGGCATTGGCAGGAGGGAAGCAAGGATGCTCAGGCAAGCTCAGCATTTGGTGATGGGGTTAAAGGAGCTAAGGAGAAAGTACGTGGATATCATTCCCCTTCCTGAATCAAGTCTGGGATATCCATGACAGACCCCCTCCCCACCCTGGCCGGCAACTGGAGTCAGAGTGTCTGAGATGGAAATGACTGGAAGGAAGGCTTCGTAACTTCCAGCTGTGACTCCCTCTGGAGACGCAGGGCTGGGCTACAGTGACAACTCCAGCTGACACCTTCTGCACTCCCCACCCAACCCTCCTTGATTCCCTCAAACTCCAGTGAGTACCGTAGCTTTCCATCGTAGTTTTCATTCAGAAAGGAAAGAGCATATATCTTTCACATCTCTACACCCCTCCCAGCACCAAGGAGGAGCTTGCTGCAACCCAGCACCCTCAGACTACCACAGTTGGGGTTCTGAATTCCAATTCTCAGTGACCTCAGGCAAGCTGCTTGACTCTGCTTATCCCCAGCTGATTTTCAGTGGAGATACAAATTGCCTCCTCACAAAGGAGTGGCGGACAGTCAGTGAAAGAAGGTAGACAATTTGCCTGTTTCTTCCTCTGTCAAGTGGGACCTGCCCTGCTGACACACTCCATTAGCAGGAAAAACACTGTCACCTCCTCACAGAACCTGCTGTGTGCCAGGCACCTTACACGGTACTCTACAAACACAGGATTCATTTTACAGCTGAAGAAAGCTAAGGACCAGAGAAGAGAGGTAATGTGTCCAAGATCACACACTGCTCAGGAAGAGTAGAGCTGGGACTCAGGCCCCAGCTCTCCACCCAAAGCCTAAGCTCTTTCACCCCACCACCCACATGATTAGTTTGAACGATCACCTTAGAAGCACAGACCCCTGGGTAAACACGAGGTATTGGTGTCTCTCTCTAACAGTTCATCCCTGGGCCCAGAGTACCCCAGAACTGCTCATGAATTAACTAGGTACCTGCTTTTATGCCCATCACTGAGCCTGACAGGCCAGCAGCTCAGCTCCGTGGGTAAAGGCTGGTGTGGCCTTGGCTTCTGTGGCCCAGGCATGCACTGAGGGTGCTCTGTAGTGAGGAGGGCTGGAGGGCCCCACAGGCAAAGGCTGAGCCCCATCGCACTCTGGGTAATCTTAGACCAGTCACCTCACAGGCCTTGGGGCACAGCTGTAAAGTAAAGACAGAACCTGTCATGGTTTGGAGTCCTTTCAGCTGTAAAGATTTGTGATCCCACAGAGAAGCTGTCTTGAGTTTCCACATCTGGGAGTAGAGGCCTCACGGAGAAATCTTGAGCCTCCCGGTTTCTAGAAAGCTCACCACAAATACCAGAGATCACAAATCCCTGCCAGGGTCCCCCGTTGACATAGAGAACATCCAAACCTGTAGAAAATTGTCGTAAGAGTTTATTTGAGCCAAACTGACAACATATAACGGGAGTTCATTAAACACAGGTTGAAGAGTTGAAGAACCCCATCCACAGCTCGGGTATTTATTGCTGAGTCTATACGCATCTGCGCTCAACACACACTCGTTAAGAATTCAGTAGGTGCCCTGACAGTGCTCAGTGTTAGCAGCACATGAAAACCTACTCCCTGTCTTTGAGACAGGAGAATGAGCACTTTGCTGGGCCCTGGGAGGGCAAATATTAGGAAGAAGATGTAATTCCTCTGTTAAGAAGTCTACCAATGTGGCAAGAGGGGCTGAAAAAAGGAAAACATATGAAAAGGAACTTGGAAACAGAGACAACTGCAAGTACAGTTATTTAGTACACAAATAAAACAGTTTGTTAAACTATTCTCTTGGCCTCTGTTTAGGGAATAATTCATGTCATGCTGTTAATTACACTGGGTGGAGCTCACGTTACTTCTGCTTCATTTACGCGGGTGAGCCAGGGAGCTCCTGGCGCCTGGGCTGCTCCTGTGGCTGGGCACACAGACCAGCCGACTCACCCTGCCATCCTCCTCAGCAGCACGGGGGACGGGCTTGTTGCCTCTAAAATGCCTTGCGGACCTCTCCCTGCCTCAGCCAGGGGCCTTTTAGCCAGAAAAGCCAAAGATGTACTAAAGTTAACTACTTCACCTTCCCCAAAAGTAAATCAGTAAAAGGAAGAATTTATTTAAGTTATTTCAATGAGCCTGAAGCCAAGAGAACCTGAATAGCCATCCAGGCCAGGCCTAGTGTTCTTAGAGCATGTCCTCAGTTCTTCAGGTCCCCAGGTTCAAGTTTCCAAATTATCTTATCTTTCCAAGTTAGGCCATCAGCCCCAGATGCTGGCTGCTCTGTGGGCAGAAAGCCCCTCGGTCAGGTCTCCACCACCTGGTGCAATCAGCCTAACCCTGGCCAGGAATAAACAGTAGAAAGCAAGGCCCCTTAGGCCAGAGATGGTGACCCCAGAAGAGGACTGGGTTAGGTAGAGTGATCAACCTTTGCCCAAGACTGAGAGATTTCATTAGGAGTGGGACTGTTAGGGCTAAACCCAGGAAAATTCTAGGCAAACCCAGATGAGTTGATTCCCAGTACAGCCGACAGCCCATCTATTTCATGTTCATATATCATTAATTCTGAGGAGCACATTTCTTTACAATTAACATCACTGAAACCAGAATGTGGTTTAAATAGGTGGTATCCTGCAGTGGCTGTCGGCTGGGACAGGAGCCGAGTTCTCCGGGAGAGGAGGTGTGCTTACCAGTCACTTCTGGGGCACTACCAACCAGACCACTTTAACTTTCTGTTCAACTTTTCTAGACCACATTGACAGTGCGAATTCTGACTTTTAACCTGCAAGAGGACAGGTTTGTGGTTCAAATTCTCAGGAGAGAATTGTTCTTCCCTCTACAGTGCCGACATCGAGACATGCACATTTCTGGCCAGTCTCTTCCTTGGGAAGATTTATCTCTGGTGTTCCAGCTTTTATATACAGTCTCCTTCTTCGGCACTTTTCTCTTTTGCATAAAATAATGGTGCAGCTCACAGTAGATGGTGTCTCAGGTTGGATGAAGTACAGATAATCAATCCTTGACAGCCCCCACGGGGGCAGAAGGCCATCGCTGGTGTTGGGAGAAGGCACAGCGCTGGCTGCCCTGGCACTCTGGGCTACACCCAGAACTGCAGCAACTGTTCTCCCCACCAATGCCTCTGCCCTTGCAAGCCTGGCTCTGAGCTCAGGGGTCACTTCACGGACTTGTGTGGCCCTGCAACCCATTTGAAACTCTTCTTTACCAGTTTCTCCAGACAGGTCAGTGTTTAGAAACATTGACAGCTTTCCCTGAAAACACAAAGCCCATATATGTGAAATGGTAAACCCCTCCTAAATGTTATCCTAGGTAGAAACCCCAAGGAAGCAGAATTGTCATAGACAGAAAGAGGAAGAAGCGGTGTTTAAACTTGGAACCCAGAATCCATGGTTTCTACACCCAGATTTTCCATCATTTCCCAGGCTTCTCAGCATTTCCCAGATGTGTGTTGTCTGGTCCCTTTCATCCGTCCATTTTATCAGACATTCCCCGAGGGCCCCTCTCCATCCAAAGCACCATGTCCTCAACGTCGGCTCACGCCTCCTCTCCTTCCACGGTTTGTCTTTCCTGGTATCACATCCCAGCTTCCTGGGCTAAGCTCCTTCTACCCCAGCCCAGGGAAAGGACAGCACCCCGTGCTGCACTGAGGCCAGCCACAGTGAAGGTAGAGGCAGGTGCACTGGTGCCCTGCAAAGGCCTTCCCAGCTGCGCCCAGCCTGCCTGGGCTGGGGGTTGAGGGTAGGGAGGACTGGTATGCCAGTTCCAGGCTGACGGAAGGGAAGGAAAATGAGATTTGGGGGGAGAACTAAGAACCCAGTTTGAAAATTAATAAACAGAAACCTCATTTGTCGTGGGGTAGATCGGACCTGCCGGAACCCGTGGTTGACCGTAACCAGTGCGTGTATAAATCTCACACTAAGACACGCAGGGGGGAAGAAATCCGGCGGCCACGGGTCTCCTCCACCATCGCCCATCTTGGGGAGAAAGACCTTGTGGGTTGCCCAGCCGGGGGTTTTATTAGAGGCATTAAGACACATTTACATTGGATTGATTATTCATGGGATTAAGCAGAACAGGTAAGATTACTCATAACAAAGCATTGGGATGTTGATTCAGATCCGGTGGCAGACACGACCAGGTGAAAGCAATATTCAAGGATCAGCAAGCCAGAATTTTTTAAGATACACCTTTGCCAAATTCCTATTAGAGAATTCCCATCCCACAGACATGATCCACACTTGCTCACACAGGAATCACACGGAGCTGTGCTCAAAACGTG